>MU780241.1:70872-81171 GCA_026770625.1 Nicotiana glauca | reverse complement strand
TGCAGGGGGATCTCCCGGGAATCAAACCCGTAGTCCCAAAGTAAACAAACAAGGGGGAGCTCCCGGAATCCTGCATCCGTAGTCCCAATGTAAATGCGCAACCAACATCAAAGAAATATTCAGAGATTGAAGTGCAACAATACAAGGCAACAAATAATACTGGCCTAACATGCTCCACGAAATCACAGTTAAGACAATTTAAACAAATAAGCAACTTGGATCAATTAAACATGCTCTTCTACGCTAGCACATGCTATAATAGCAAGTAAAGTAAAGCAAATATGAAAGAAAATCTAAATCAAGTATTTAAGTAAAAATCCGAGTTTCAACAATTAGCTCAAATACGCGCTCGTCACCTCACGTACAAGGCATTCAATTACCAATTATCACATCCTAAGGAACGAAGTCCCCCACACAAGGTTAGGCAGGCCACTTACCTCGAACCGGTGCGAAATCAACTAGGGAACGATGCCTTTGCCATGAGTATCCGACTCCGAATGGCCCAAATCTATTCAATTCAATTACAAATCGTAAATAATATTGTAAACAACTGATTTCGCTATTGAAATTAAAGCTAGGGCGCAAAAATAGGTAAAATGACCAAAATGCCCCTCCATCCCACATCTCGGAATCGAATAATTTTAACATTTTCAGAACCCTCGTACTCTCACGAGTCTAACCATATAAAAATCTCCCAAATCGGGGGTCAAATGCCCACTTAAAATCACAAAATTAAGCCTAAGAAGTTTCACCCATTTTTCTTAATTTTAGACCTTGAATTTGAATTCTAATGGTTGATTTAGCTAGGAAATGATGGAATATAACTAGAATGGATCAAAGCAACGTTACCCAATGATCTTCTCTTTAAAATCCACTCAAAATCGCCTCCTCCCGAGCTCTCAATTGATTTTTCTAACTTTGAAATGAACCCTCGGATTAAACCTTATCAGACCTGTGATTTTCGCTTTTACGGCCCAGGGACCGCTTCTGCAGTCCCTCTTTTGCGGTGAGACTAACCGCTTTTGTGGTTCAACTTAAGAGGGCAGTGTCCGCTTTTGCGGACTCAAAACCGCATCTGCAGTTCCGCTTACGAGGGAGGGAGACCGCTTCTGCGATTCTCCTAGGATGGGAAAATTCTGCTTATGCGAAGAAATGGCCGCTTATGCGGCTCCGTGTCTGCGGTGAGGAACCCGCTTATACGGCTCCGCTTCTGCGGCTCCAGGACCGCAGAAGTGAAAATACCAGAAGCCTGCTGCAACTTTTTTCTTCTAACTCCAAACTTTGCCGGTTGAGCATCCGAAATCATCCCGGGACCCCGGGACTCCAACCAAAAGCGCCAATACCACCTAATACCTTATTCGAACTTGGACCAACCCTCGAAACACCTCAAACAACACCGAAATCCCTATTAAATCAAGGATTCAAGCCTAAGAACTTCAAATTCTACCAAAATATGCTTTCGATCAAAAACCTAACCAAACCTCATCCGAATGACCTGAAATTTTGCGCACACATCCCAAATGACATTACGGAGCTACAGAAACTTCCGGAATTCCAATCCGACCCTCAGATCAAATATTCACTATTGGACCAGAAACCTCAAAATCTCAAACTTCGGCATTTCAAGCCTAAATGAGCTACTGACCTCCAAATAACATTCTGAACATGCTCCCAACCCCGAAATCACCTAACGGAGCTAACGGAACCATCGAATTCCCATTCCGAGGTCGTCTTCACACTGTTCCGAATACGGACCATTTTTCAACTCTTAAGCTCTCATTTAGGGACTAAGTGTCCCAAGACACTCCGAATCCTAATACCGAACGTCCCGGCAAACCAAGATAGCATAAATGAACTTAGGGAAAGCAGTTAATGGGGAATTGGGGCATAAATTCCAAAAATGACCGGCCGGGTCGTTACAACTTAATTGATCTGCTAAACTATTATCTTTTCCTTTAATATGTTCAAAAACTAAGTTATATATTGATATAGTATCAATAAAATTTAACCATCTTCTTCTACTACAATTTTTTGTGTTGATCTTTTGGTGGAACTTAACTATGGCTTCATAGTCAGTTCTAATTGCTACTTCTTGTTTATTTAATATATATAGCTTAAAACTATTTAATTCGTAGATTACAGCTAATATTTCTGTATCTATACTGCTCATATTTCCTTTTTCTCTATATTTAACACTTTGGTAGGTACATATTTTTTCTGTATTCTTATCACTATATTTATTTGGCTTTGCCTTTCAAACTGCTCCCCATCCTTCAAAACTACTGTCTGTTTCTATAATTAAATAGTCTGTTTCTAATGGCATATTTAAATCAGGAATTTTTTTATTTTTTTATTTATTGTACTAATTTAATATCTTCTGTGTTGAAATATTTTTGACATGTAGAGCCTGTCTTAGCATATAATGGTCCTGCTATTTTTTCTAAGTCTTTTATAAAATTCCTTGCACAATTTACTATCCCTAAAAACTTTTGTAGTTCTTTAGTATTGTCCAATTTATTTGGTATTTTTAGAGCTTTTTTAGCTATATGGGGTTGTAATTTAATTTTTCCATCCCCTAAAACTACTCCTAAAAAATTTATATAATTTTACATAATTCCATTTTTTTTTGCTAATTATTATTCCATTATCTACAAATAGTCTAAATAATGTCTGTAGATGTCCTAAATGTTCTTTAATATCCTTGCTAAATACTAATATATCATCTACATATACTAAAACAAATCTCTTATATTCTCGAAATATACTATCCATTTTTCGTTGAAAAATTGGTGGAGCTGTTTTTAGTCCAAACGGCATTACTAACCATTTGAAATGCCCTTCTGGACAAGTAAAAACTGCCCATTCAATGCTTTCTTCATGTATTTTTACTTGCCAATATCCTGATTTACAATCAAACTTACTGAATATCTTTTTACCTTTTTTTTCTACTAGGACACCATTTACATTCTACTCGATAATAGACTTAGCGGTACATTTTATTTATCTAGAAGAAAATAGTAGTTTCTGTTCGGATATATATAGAAAATATCTATTTCTTATAGTTCGAATACTTCAGTATCATCAGTTTTACTATTTAAGATCATCTAAGAAGAAGATTATAATTTTAATACCAACCAGATCTTATTATCTTATATATACATTATTTAGTAGTTATCCCCTATATCTTTGGTATCAGAGCAAGAAGATTTTTGGACCAGAAATTTATGAAATAACATCTTTTCACTAAATATATAAGTTTCCATTACTATATAATATATCTTACACTAGATACTATCAATACTAATTTAGAATACAGAGACGCTTTAGAAATACAATTGAGTCAATTTGGAAAACTCGAACTAGCTATTTTAAATGCGCAAGGTTTTTCTTTTATCAGAAATTGAAAGAATTACTTTTGAAATAGAACAAGAAAAGGATTACCTCAGAACAATTAGAAATAAGATTAAATATATTCCATTAGGATAAAGTATAATTAATGTTAAGACAACACTCTATAGCTAAACAGATAGCTTTTAACTACTGGATTCTAAATAGAACAATACAGCGAAAAGAAGAATTAAAGAAATTATTACAAAAAGTAAAGGCTTTGTTAATATCACCTTTAGAACTAGCCAAGAAAATAGAAAGATCATATCTAAAAATAAATAGAGAACCAAGTTATATAGTAAAGTGTAGTATTAATACAGAAATTATATCAGCTTTAGAGTGGGAAATACAATATATAGAGGGAGAAATATATTTAGAAAATCAAAAGATAAAGTTTTATAGGAATAAAAGAATTTGGATACCATTAGGTTAAACAAAATAGATAAACTAAAAAATTTAGAATATCTAGACTTAAGAATATATCCAAAAAAGAATTATAGAATACTAAAAGACAATTCGGTAATAAAGTACAATTTAAGTAGTGGAGAGCATATATTACACACAGAAGATAAACAATATAATACCCTTGTAGATCTAATAATCAACCTTAGTGAAAAAAACTCAAATAAATAACAAAAGAGTAATAACGGCACTAGAAATAGAAGAAGCCTCACAAGATAGACAAAGAAAAACTTTAGCAAAATTAGAAAAAAATTGCGATTTCTTAAAATCACAAGAACTAGAAATTGACAGAAAAATACAATTTCTAAATAGTAGAAATAAGTACATCAAGTACTAGAAATAGAAACAACTAAATTAGTAGAAAAAATAACACATCAAGTAGAAGTATTAAAAAGTGAAATAAGTACTTTAAAAGAAAAAATAGACACGATAAAAGAAATTGCTCTTTCATGAGCCATTTACAAGGAGAAATAGATCAAATATATGATCTAGCAATAAAATTCACAGAACGACTTCAGCCTAATCCAGAAGGACTTACTAGCTATACTCCTCAAGGTAAGGCGGATCAAACAATAATAAAAAATAATACTTTAATAGTATTACTTTTAGAAATTAATAAAAAATTAGATAAAATTATTAAAGAAAAAGAGGTTAAAACTGTAAAAACTGAAGTAGAAATTCCAAAAGTAGACAATTTAACAAAAGTAGACGATTTAATAGAACAATTAAAAAGAGTAGAAATAACACCACAAAAAGACAGACTTGGAATAAGAAAACCCCAAAAATGGACCTTTTTTCAAGTGGGTCAAAAACAATGAACGAAGAAAGATTAAGAATAAGTTTTTCAGAAAATAGAATAGGTAATAATATGTTAGCAATAATTTTAACTAAGAAAAGACAAGAAGATAATCAACAATTAGACGAAATAATAGATATAGACAAAGATATAGAAATTTTTCAACAAAATCAACTAAGATTACTCTACCCAAAAATATTATATAATACAGGATATTTTTCAAATAATTCTCAGTTGTATAGACATTATAGAGAAGAACAGTTATCAGCCATAGGAAATAAAATTGCAACATTAAATTTAATCAATCCAGAAGCATCAAAGCAAATAAAAAACTATAAAAAGAATTTAATGCATATGGGATTAATAGTAATTGGATTAAAAGGACTAACTAGAAAAAATTTAGGAACTAAAGTATTAGTCGTAGTATATGATGACAGATGGTCAGATAGAAAGAAATCTATAATAGGTTTAACAGAAGTAGACATGACCAACAATGGATGAATATTCTATATTAGCCCAGATTTCATGATAAATCTGGCAGAATTTGGAAAAAATATTAAAATAGGAATACAGACAAAAGGATACGAAGAAATGAATACTGGAAATAATTTATTTATATGTGTAGGTTTTATAGGAATAATGACAACCAATAGTAATACAAAATTTAAAATTAAAGTAGAAGATGTGGTTGAAGTAACGGGAAATAAAGGGATAAAATTAATAAAACCTATTAAGATAAGCGTAGAAGAATATGCTGGATTAAAATGGAATCTAGAGGATTTCGCAAGACTAAAAATATTAAAACCAGAATCTTATTTGATGTATATATACTCGAAGGGAGAAACCTCAATTAGTTTTACTGATTATAATTATTCTACCCATAAAGAGATAGATGATGAAAATAAAAGTACGGTAGAAGATACTGAATGTATGAATATTAAAATAATACAAGACGAATTTGAAGTAGATATGGCATTAGAAAAAGCAAGAGAACTAGTTAAAGAAAATAAAAATAAGACTTTCCAATATAAAGGATGTAAACTTGGAAGGTTAACCTTAAGCAAAACAGAAGAACATTTTAAGAAATGTAAATTAAGAACAGATAATCGGGGATATAGAAAAGAAAATATTTCACAACATAAATCGGATAAATTTGATAAATGTTTTGAAGAAATACAAGATAGTTATGAAGAAACAAAAACAGAATCCTTATTAAGTCTAAAAGAATTAATGGAGTCAACTAGTTCTAGTCCCAGTGCATTTCAGAGAACAAATCACCAATGTATAGTAGATACTAGTACATGAAATGTACCTAGAAGAAGAGTATATAGAATAGACCAAGAAACAGAAATAGAAAACATAAAACCATCAGGAAAAATGATGCATATAGAAGAACCCATAAGATTACAAGAAGGAGGAAGTAAGGGTAAAATATTAAATATAGCAGCTCATGACCCACAAATATGGAACTCGGTAATAGACCTATGGAAAGGAATAGTAGTGGTAGATTTTATAATAACTTATAGTGACACAGACGCAGAAACGATGTACAAACATATGGAAACTTTCTTAGGAGAATCAACAAATGGTTTATGGGAAGCTTATAAGTTAGAATTTCCACAAGATTTTCAAACTTTAATAGCAATGGGACCAAATCCTTATAATTTTACAAATAAAATACATAGCTTAATTACAGGTGAAGATCCAAACAGTGGATTAGTAGTATTACAAAAGAACGCTTTAATAAAATTAGAACAGTTGAGTATAAGCAGTTGGTTTCATATAAAAAAGTTTTTAAATGATTATTTTTATTATTTTACTATTAGTGGAAATGCTTTTGATCAAGATCTAGGTAAAAAATTATTCAATAAACTACCAGGGGTTTTAGGAAGAGAAATAGAAGAAAGATGGTATAAAAGAGAGGGAGTAATACAAAATACAAACACAAAATGATCCATAGGATACAAAATACAACATATAATGGAAATACTACAAGAAAAATGTACCCATATACAAATACAAAAATAATTAAAATAAAATAATATGAGTTTTTGTAGATCTACTGGATATACAACACAAAGTTATGATAAAAATGAATATAAAAAGAAAAAATATAGAAAATATAAACCTCAATATAATGATACAATAAGAAAAATTATTATCTTAGAAAATCATCAGCTAGAAAACCATACCTAGATAAAAATAGAAATGTTAGAAAATATAGAACAGAAAGAAACTATAAAAATAAACTAGAATGTTTTACTTGTGGAAGTGTAAAACATTTAGCAAATACATGCCCAAAAAGAATTAATAATAAAATAAAAAATTATCAATTAATAGAATATTTTCAAGAAACTTTAATAAATGTAGATGAATACATTTCAGATAATGAAAGTATATACTCTATAGTAAGTGTAGATATAGAAGAAAAAACTCAAATAGACACCTCAGAATCAGAGGAAGAGCATTAATAAATGAGATAGGATTAAAAAAATTACATTTAAAAGAAATACAAGCAAACACCTTTGCAAATTGTGACGACCCAAAGGGGTCATCACCGTATTTCTTCCTTTTTTTGCGCTTCCGAGGCCTTGAAAACCTCATTTTGTAGTTGCCTCGATTTGCGTGCGCAGTCCGGGCGCGAAGCCGGAAATGTTTTTATGTTAAAATATATGAATTCTGTGAAAAATTTGAAGAATTATGATATTAATATTGATATAGTTGACATTGGTCAACATTTTCGGTAAACGGACCCGGACCGGTGATGTGACGGTCTCGGGAGGTCCGTAGAAAAATATGGGACTCGGGCATGTCCCCGGAGTCGAAATCCGAGGTCCAGAACCCTGGTAAAAGAATTTTTCTGTTAAATTATTTTCTGAAATTATTAAGGAAAAATAGAAATGGAAATGAGCTAGAAAATATAGGTATCGGGCTCGTATTTTGGTTCCGACGCCTGGTACAGGTCTTAAATATGCGTTAAGCGCTTTCTGTGAAATTTGGTCGAAATCAGACGTCGTATGACGTGTTTCGGACTATGTGTTCCAAGGTAGAAAGTTAAAGAACTTTAAAATGAAAATCATGAGTTTTGAGGCTCGATTATATGTAAAGGATATTATTTTGGTGATTTGATCGCGCGAGTAAGTCCGTAGGATATTGTTGGAGTTAATTGTATGTTTGGTTTGGAGCCCCGAGGGCTCGGGTGAGTTTTGAGTAGGTCCCGTGAGGACTTAGGCTTAAAATATCAGGTGTGGCAGTGTAGCAGGTCCCACGCGGACGCGGTGCATTTTTGCGCGGTCCACGTGGGCAGGGCCAGAAAAGTCGTTGGTTTAAGTTTAACCAGCGTGGCCACGCACCAAATCAGTGCGGTCCATGCTGAAGGCACGCGGCCGCGTCGCATTTCTGTGCGGTCCGCGTGGCTAGGTTCAGAGAAGCCAGGTGCAGGCCCACCAGCGCGGTCGCGCACCAAAACAGTGATGTCCGCGCTGGGTAGGTTCAGAGAACCAATTTTCTTCCCTTTTTCGGTGCGGCCGCATGGCATTTTTGTGCGGTCCGCGCCAGCCTTCAGTAAAGTATATAAATCCGACATTTTCAGCTATTTTACACTTTTTTCAAAACCCAAAACATAAGAGGCGATTTTCCAAACAATTCTACTACTTCAAAATGATTGGTAAGTGATTTCTAACTTATTTTCTTCACTCCTTAACATCTTGTAACACCATTTCAACTTCAATCAAGGATTTTCATAAAAGGGAATTGGGGGTTTGGTTAAGGATTAGGATTTTCAAAAAAAATTGGGAAGTGGGACCTCAATTTGGGGTCCGATTACAAAACTAATCATATAATTGGAATCATGGGGGAATGGGTAACCGGGTTTTGGTTCAAACCTCAAGTTTTGACCACGTGGGCCCGGGGCGTTTTGGGAAATTTTGAGTAAAACTTTAGGAAATTCGTTTTCACGTATTCAAGTTTATTCAATTAGCATTTGTTGATGCATTCAAGTAATTTGTGACTAGATTCGAGCGGTTTGGTGGTGAATTCGAGGGGTAAAGCTATTCTAGAGGCTTGAGTGGACTTTTGGAGCATTTGAGGTAAGTGTTTGATCTAACTTTGGCTTGAGGGAATAGGATTAGAGTGTTTTGATTTCTATTTGCTAAATGATCGAGTACGGTGTATAGGCATGGTGACAAGTATCTGTACACCGGTGTCTATCATGACCGTGAGTCGTAAATGTTTTTAATTCGAAGGATATGACACAACTGCCTTGTTAAATTGATAACTTCCATGTAAAGTGTTGGATAAGAACGAAATGAACTAAAAGAGTTTGTGAAGCAATGATTCCCTTGCCGGGACGAGTAGACTGTTACAATTGAATTCTCCCTTGCCGGGATAGTTGGGCTGTTAGTTGTACCCTTGCTGGGTTTAACTGTTATGTTGATGTTTTTTCCTAATGGGACCTCCTTTGGAAAGATCATTAGTGTTATGAATTATAATATGGGATCGTGTGGCACGCCGACCACTTATGAATTATATTATGGGATCGTGTGGCACGCCGACCACTTATGAATTTTAATATAGGATCGTGTGGCACGCCGACCACTTATAAATTATAATATGGGATCGTGTGGCACGCCGACCACTTATGAATTTTAATATGGGATTGTGTGGCACGCCGACCACTTATGCACTGATAAATAGGATCGTGTGGCGCGCCGTCCACTTAGACTTATAGATTTACACGAGCTATAGTATTGAGATGGTTACATTGTTCTATCTGTTGATTTGTTCTTTACTGTACCCCCCCCCCAGCATGATTTCCTCCCATTTTAACTGTTTAGATTAGCGTATTCTCTTGTTATTGTATATATCTGTACAGGTTGTTTGTGGTAGGTCATGTCTAGCCTCGTCACTACCTCGCCGGGGTTAGGCCAGGCACTTACCAGCACATGGGGTCAGTTGTATTGATGCTACTCTTCTGTGCCTTTTTGTGCACAGATTCGGAGGCAGCTTACGGACCGCCGCAACAGTTCTAGACCGGGAGCCGACCTTCAGTCCAGAGACTCTTAGGTAGCTTAGCTGACGTCCGCGGGCTCGGAGTCTCATCTATGTTATTTCAATTTGTTTATTTGTATCAAGACAGACTCTTGTGTATTTTCTTTCAGACTTGTTTGTAGTATTCTGTAGTAGTCCGTGAGCTAGTGACACCAGATTTTGGATAGTGATGTGTTTCAACTTCTGCATTTTTATATCGTTTGTTAAACCTAAGGTCTTCCGCACTTATTTAATGGTTGTTAGAATATTATATTGTTGAGGTTGGTTAGAGAATGTGTAATGTTTGGTTGGCCTAGCTACGTTAGTAAGCGCCATCACGACGCCCGATGGTGGGATAAATTCGGGTCGTGACAAGTTGGTATCAGAGCTCTAGGTTACTTAGGTCTCACAACTCACGAACAAGCTCGGTAGAGTCTGAGGGATCGGTACGGAGACGTCTGTATTTATCCCCCAGAGGCTACGGAGTTAGGAAACGTTCACTTTTGTTCTTTCTCGTCATGCGAATCTGTTTCTCAAATACTGATTGTCCTTCTACTCTGTTCTTTCGCAGATGGCGAGAACACGTGTGTCTTCTTCTACCGCGCAGCAGCCCGAGCCCCCAGCAG
>MU780241.1:913-17768 GCA_026770625.1 Nicotiana glauca | reverse complement strand
TTCGTGTGTGATTCAAGTGTGCAAACCTGAAGCTACATGAACAAGATTGAAGAACCAGCTCCATAAAGAGTTTTATCTGTCTTTCTTTATTTCTAGTTCAATTGTAGTAGGTGTTTTAATATTGTACCTTTCAGCCTTCATAGAAGCAATTGTATTAGGTACTGTGAGTATTCAAGTTAGAGTTAACTTGAAGTTGTCGCAGCAGTTAGAGGCTGGTTGCTACAACGGGATTAGAGTTAATCCTTAGGTTTACAAAGAGTTTTGTAAATGTAGTTTTGCTCAGTGATTTTAGTGGAAGTTTGGGAAAATCCTACTGAGTAGTAGGTCGTGGTTTTTTCACCTTTTGAGCCAGGTGTTTTCCACGTAAAAATCTTTGTGTTCTTTATTTTATGTACTTTTAATTCCGCAGACATCAGTACTTAGTACACCTAGAAGAACCAGGTCCTTCCTGAAGCAGTTTAAGTGAAAAATTGGGTACCACACAAATCACCCCCCCCCCCTCTTGTGTGGTATTGACGTATAAAACATCATTATTGGTTATAGCTTTGCAATGTTATATTTCGAGATTTCTTACTTTCAGCCATTATATACGTCTATTACCACTAAGTTGGAAGTACTCACTTTACTCCCTGCACCATGTGTGCAGATTCAGGTGTTCCGGGAGCATAGTCGAGTTGTTTGCTGCTTCCCAGAGTGTCCAGGAGTTGTCGAGGTAGCTGCCTGACGTCCGCAAGACCCGACTCCTCCCCTTATCCCTTTTATCTTTCCATATTTTAGAACTCTGTATTACAGGAGAGTTTGCTACTTTGTTATCTTAGAGGCTCTAGACTCATGACCCCAGGTCTTTGGAAGATGTTGGTTATGTTAGTGTTTCATACTGTCTCTATCTAAATTATTGGTTAATAGACTTGTTAAACTGTTAATTTAATGCTATAATTTGGTAATGGGAAGTGTGATTGGGTTGTGAGTGTTAATTGGTCGGGCTTACTTAGCAATGGTGTTGGGCACCATCACAACCGGGATTGGGGTCGTGACAAGTTGGTATCAGAGCCTAGGTTACTAGGTCTCACGAGTCATGAGCAGGTTTAGTAGAGTCTCGCGGATCGGTACGGAGACGTCTGTATTTATCCTCGAGAGGCTGCAGAACCTTTAGGAAAACTTCACTTTCTTGGAATTCCTATCGTGTGTACTTGATTCAGCTTGAGATATAACTCTTGAAATTCCTTCCTCACGTCTGTATGCGCATATGAGCGATCAGTATTGTGTGTGCCTTGATGGCTTGTGATTCCCCGATCAAGGGGCGAGATGTGACCCCGTGAGTTTGATGTTGGGCCAGTTTGGAGAACTTGAGGCCAGATCTTTGCATATCGCTTGAGCACAGAGGTGCTGATTGTGTAGGTAAGTGTTTTGAACTTATATGTTCGGTATTGTCCCTATTAGCCGGAATGGCGGTTGGATATCCATGTGATGAGAATGTTGGTACTGCGAGATATATCTATGTGATCTTGGTAGTGACGAAGGAGTCTGCTGAATGATAGATGAGCTAGTAAGTGTTCGATTCCTATGGTGATCTGTTGTGTAGCCCCGAGTTATGGGCACATGAAGAATATTTGCGTATCTCCTAGTTGGAACTTAAGTACATTACGTATGGCAGTACGAGTTCAGACTCAGGAAGACTAAATGGCTGTGTTATGTGTATGGCGGTGGAAAGTGTGCTTAAATACTAAACTGAGGAAAAGCAGGTGGGTTATCCCCTGCGGAGTGTTCTTAAGGGGTACGATTCTTATGTATATTGTTAGAAGATCTCATGTGTAATTGAAAGGTACGTGTGCAAATGGAAAATTTGGGTCACTTCAGAGAGTGGACTCAGCTGATATGGGGATGAATGCGAGGTTTGTAAAGGATTTCAGTATCCGAGGATCGGTGTTTTCACAAACCTGTAGACGATTTGAGTTTAATCTCACTATGATATTGCGGCATAATTAGAGTAAACATATTATGGGTTATTGAGTGTATCCTGATATATGGCTTCGAGCCAAGTTGGGGAGGTTGCTGTTGATTAGCTGACTGCATGGTTATGTGCTATGTTGGTTCCTTTTCGAGGTAGGCTGGCGGATCAGTTCTGGTTGCAGAAATTCAGTTGAGGATGGCACGAGTGAAGCAAAATTTTGATAAAGATTATACGATGCTTCGTAGATGTGTGAAAATAATAGAATGTCTTGAGCTGTTGCTGGTAAAGAATGCTCAGTGTATAGAGAAGGAAGATGGTTGTTGGTATTGGTATGAGATCATGTTCTGCGGTGTCAGAGTGCTAATAAGGCACGAGTAGTTCTATTCGTTAAGTCAGATAACTTACAGTTGTGTAAGAGTGAATGACTCTCGAGAATGGTTTTATTATGTTCAAGATTTGGCATGTAATGACCAGGTGTCTTAAGGTGGTGTATGTGGCTAGGGACTGTGTTTTCGTTAGAAAAGATCAAGACTTGTGGTATATTAATTATGGGATTCTATGTATCAGTATCTGGAAAGTAATGGTAACGAATTTTAGATTCGCAGGAAGTTCTTCGGGGTAAAGTACTCTGGAATGTAGTATTTCTGGGAACGGATGAGAGAGTATTCAGTGGCCATGTATCTTAGACATTGTGGTCTTATGTGCGAGTCTCGTGTGGTAAGACTGGATTGAGGCATTGTGATGCTACAGCGAGGGAGAAATATCAAGTGGATGATGAACAAAAAGAGAAATTAGATAGATGGAATAGCATGATAGTAGACCGAATCGGTATGGTAAGGATATGATTAATTCTTCGTATGTATTCGAGGTAATGAACTTTTACTGGTATTATGAAGCAAGGCTCTTGAGTTTTGACAGCTTGCTTAGCTTGGTTCGGGTAGAAGGGTTCAGTCCTGACAGTTTAGCTTGTGCAATAGAATTGGGAAAGAGAGTTCTTGATGAGTTTTACCGTGGTTTAGAGAAGTATATATTGCCTATGGGCATGTGAAGCATGGAATGTGTAGTGATTTCTCTTCTAGATGGGATTGATGGAGAGTTCTTGACTAGAGGAATACATAGATGTTTGTGGTTAGGAAAAGGGAGATAGAGTCCTCATGTTATCCTAGTGTGGTATGGTATATGTGATATATTATGGAGAATTGGGATTTGTGTGTCTTTGGTTACGGTTCAATTCTGAATGGAGAGTCATTAGAATCTTAAGCAGCACGAGCAGTTTTAGGTGATTGGAGGATCGAGCTTCAGATGATTAGGGTGAATGATCCTCATATGACTAAGGAAATGGTATTGCTAATCGTAGTGATTTGACGAGGGTATATGTTTCAGAAAAAGGGCAATGTGATTAAGTTGATGGCACTTCGGTAGTGTTGCGGCATTTTCTTGATAGATCGACTGTTGATATCTGAGTTTGTTTGGTGGCACAGGGGGAATTTTAGAATATCTTTCGTGGAATGATTGGGTACTCGAGGTGTAATATGAATTTATACTGTAGAATTTGGGATCAGCTATAGTAATTTGTGTGCTATGTGGAACTGGAGACTGGGAGTTCTTATGTTCAGGCTATGTAGTGGTTGTGGATAGTGTGTATTGGTACCGTTAGCGGCTATTGGGGGTTTGGAAGCCCGAGTGGATCTTTCTTTGCTTGGTATATTAGATTCAGGATATGATATTGGGGTGTAGACTGGTTGTCTCGGTGTTGGGTTATTCTATACCATTGTGGTATGGGTTATGTCGAAAAATGCCACAGGTTGCGTGGCAAGAAGCATCGGGCTATGTTCTAGTAGAATGGTTGTGTTCTAAAGACCAGCGGACGGCTGGGAAGGATTGCTTTCCTTAATTGGGCCTTTGTGGCGGATGTCAGTATAGAGGTTTCTACCATTGATTCAGTTCTGGTATTGAGGAACTTTTTCGGATGCGTTCCTTGTGGTCGGGCATGTCGTCGGGCGAGATATTGGATTTCGGTATTGATTTGCTCTCGGGCACCGTATCGTACGGCTCCGGCATGAGTTATAGTAGTGGAAGGAGCAGCTTCGGGCTTCTTGGTAATGAGTTTGTTAGTAAGCTGATTGGATACGTGTTTCGCTTGAGTTGGCTTGGTTGGCTCCAAATTGTATTGATGAAGGATAGGCTGATTCGATCGTTATTGAACCTGCTAGTGATCAGGGGAGATCTATGAGATGCTTTTTCTGTGCTGTGAGGCGTTATGATTTTCGAACTGTGGGCACATATAGTGCGGTGCTATCGAGATTCATAGTGGAAGTTGAGGGGGGGACCTCAGTTGTGTTTGAGTTTTGTAGCTTACAATGCTATATGTATATATCATTATGCACTCGGTATACTTACGACCGATACTCGGTATTTTGTTATGATGAGCAAGTTTGGCTCGATGTGCATCTCCCTATGTGAGATATTTGTGTGGATCGGGTGGCACGCCGCCACGGGTATGTTATCTGGATCAGGTTGCACGCCGCAACAGTGTGATGTTGAGAATAGTTTTCCATATGTTACTTTGTATGCCTTGCTTCCTAGTTTCTAAGGAAAGTCCGTATTGGGTATTGTTCGGCGAATAGCGCATCGGTTGTGTCCTTTCAGGATTGAATGGTGTATATTACTTGCTTCACCAGGGGTGTGATGGATTGCTTGGTTTCAGACACCAATCTGTGCGTGGCTGTCTATTTTGAGCATGGTGACTTGAGGTGCTTCATGTGTAATAGTGATTGGATAAGATCGCGCATTATAGCGAGGCTACGTGGAGATTAGACCCTTCGGGGTAGATTTCAGTATTCTATTTCTATGATGTGGGACGGGGTCCCAGCCTTGTGTTGTGATGGTACTGAGGAATTTGAGTTACAGCTCTTTTGTTTGAGTCATTTGTCATAAATTGAGTATGTTCAGACCGCCCTTCATTGGTGTGTGGATTATGCAAGTTGTGGCTTAGGCCTGTAATGAGGTGCCATATCACCAGAGTGGTGTGTTGGATTCGAGGTGATCATGGGAGTCATTAATGAACATGAACAGATTTGATTACAGCTTGTTAGAAGAATAATATCGAGGTTCGAGTTTATTCTGAATATTGACGTGAGGTTCTGATTTTGAGTATGATTTCGGAAATCGGCTGTGGTATTAGTCAAAAAGGAAGTGGTTTCATGAGTGGTTGATCTGAGAAATGGTTACGGTTTGCCGTGTATTTCATTATCATTGGTAGGATATGAAGTGTTGGAGTGGGACTTTAGCTAATAAGAGGTTTCTATCGGTATATGATTGTTGTGGACAGCTGATGTAAATAGAAGTTATCATTTCAGGTGTTGGATTATGTGGTATATCATGTGATTTCATTGAGGTTGAAATATGGGTTATTACAGCTGGTTCGGGACTATTCAAAGCATAGGTGTGAGGTTTTGATCGTATTGATGGTTTCAGAAGTGGAAAGGTAGTTCTGTGAATTATGGGCTAGACTGGATTGGGTAATTTCAGCTATGTTGTGTTGTCGGACCTATAAGAGATAGGGTGACCTGGGATCACCCCGGGTATATGCCTGGTAAGGTTGTTTAGTTCTTGGCCGGCTTCTAGGACAACTCTGTGTACGCTCGAGGACGAGCGTTTGTTTAAGTTGGGGAGGATGTGACGACCCTACCCGTCGTCTCATGTGTTATTGCTCAGTTTCCCCCATTTCATGCTTCTTCATATTTCGTTACCGATATGTGGAGTGTTAGAGTTGATTTGGATTGATTTTGATAAGAAATGAGACACTTAGTCTCTTAAAGGAAAGCTTGTTTTGGAAAAATCAACTGGAAGTTGACTATTTAGTTAGAGGGCTCGGGTGTGAATTTTGATGATTCAATTAGCTTCAGGGGATGATTAGTGACTTAGGAGTGCGAACGGAATTGATTTTGGAGGCTCGGTGTAGAATTAGGCTTGAATTGGTAAAAATAGCATTTTGGCGATATCCGGTTGATAGGTGAGATTTTGATCCGAGGTTTGGAATGGAATTCCGAGAGTTGCAGTAGCTCCGTTAGGTGATTTTGTATATGTGTGCAAAGTTTCAGGCCATTTGGATGTGGTTAGGTCGGGTTTTTGATCGAATGCGCAATTCGGAAGTTTTAAAGAAACTTAGGCTTTGATTTGAGGATAATTGAGGATTTTGATATTAACGATAGTGTTTTGATGGTTCGGGCGAGTTTGAATAAGGTAATAGATCATGTCTGTGCTTTTGGTTGAGGTCCCAGGGGCCTCGGGGTGAATTCGGGTGGTTAAACGGAGAATTCAGAGTTTGTTGCATGTTTGAAGTTGCTGGTTCTGTCATTTTCGCATCTGCGGAAAAGGAACCGCATAAACGGTTCCGCAGATGCGGCTAAGGGGTCGCAAAAGCGGTTCTGGGAGGCTTGGGACTCTTCTGCAAAAGCGGACAAAGGTTCGCATAAGCGGCAACCGCAGGTGCGATTTAAGACCGCAGAAGCGGTCCCAGGGGATTTAAGTGAGATCGCAGAAGTGATCATTTGGTCGCGGATGCGGTGACCGCAGGTGCGGTAATTTAACCGCAGAAGCGAAAATCGACCTGGGTTAAGTGAACAGTGGTTCACGATTTTGAAAGAGAAGAAAAATATTTTGGACTTCGACTTAGGCGGTTTCTTGGGAGATTTTGAAGAGAATTCTAAGGGGTTTCACCAGATATGAATTATTGGACTCGGATTATGTTATTATGGTGTAAAAACATGGATTAACACTAAATTTCAAGGAATTAAAGGTTAAAAATGGAGGTTAGGGCTTGAAACTTAAGAGAGTTTAAATGTGGGTTTTGAAGGGGCAATTGAACCTCGATTTTGGTAAATTTGATATGTATAGACTCGTGGCGAGACGAGGAATTCAGTGATGTGAATTTCATAATTTTTCAAGAAGTGGGCCCGGGTCTCGGGTTTTGCCAACTTCGAGATTTTTGGTATTTTTCGAGTTCTTTTGATTGGGTTATGTTTCTTTAGCCTATTGTAATGTATTCGTTGTGGTTTTGGCCAGATTCGACACGCGAGGCGGTGGATTTGAGAGGAAAAGGCATAGCGGACTAGTCTTGTGGCCGGTTTGAGGTGAGTATTAGATGTAGATGATGACCTGAGGGTTTGAAACCCCGGTATATCACATTGTGACGCTATATTGAGGCGGGACACGTACTCTACGACGAGTGCGGGGTCATTTGTGATTGGAGGACTATGGCTTAGTCCGTCCAAGTGATGTTCAAACTGTGTTATTGACTAGAAATTGATTGGTAAACATCCTACTTGGGTTCTATGAGCATATTTGGGATGTGTGCCGATTATTTGGATCCCTTAGGGATTATTATCACTGTCTCCATGATGTTTGGCATGTTTTCATGATATCAGTCCTGAGTTAAACACTGTCTCGAAATGCTTAGTAAACTTCTAAGGTTTTAAACACTTCATCTATAATTCCTAATAATCGGAACTAAAAATGATAAACTTGATTGTGCCTGTGTGGCTTACATGCATATATCTGGACTGATTGTGGATCGGGCTGCACGCCGCAGCGAATGCTACGATGATATTGCACTTGGGCTGTAGGAGCCCCTCTGGAGTCTGAACCCCCACAGTGAGTGCGGGTACCCAAATGGATCGGGTTGTACGCCGCAGCGGTCATGTGCATTGCATTGCATTCATGCATCGATATCTATCTGAATTACCTGTCATTGCTTGTTGTTGTTCCACTGTTAAAATGAGTTGAATTATTGGTTATAGGTTTGCATTGTTATATTTCGGGATTTCTTACTTTCAGCCATTATATACGTCTATTACCACTGAGTTAGAAGTACTCACTTTACTCCCTGCACCATGTGTGCAGATTCAGGTGTTCCGGGAGCATAGTCGAGTTGTTTGCTGCTTCCCAGAGTGTCCAGGAGTTGTCGAGGTAGCTGCCTGACGTCTGCAGGACCCGACTCCTCCCCTTATCCCTTTTATCTTTCCGCATTTTAGAACTCTGTATTACAGGAGAGTTTGCTACTTTTTTATCTTAGACGCTCCAGACTCATGACCCCAGGTCTTTGGGAGATGTTGGTTATGTCAATGTTTCATACTGTCTCTATCTAAATTATTGGTTAATAGACTTGTTAAACTGTTAATTTAATGCTATAAATTGGTAATGGGATGTGTGATTGGGTTGTGAGTGTTAATTGGTCGGGCTTGCCTAGCAATGGTGTTGGGCGCCATCACGACCGGGATTGGGGTCGTGACAACAGCTGAAATTTTCACAGCCCATCTAGACCATAAACTGTAGAACCACATTGCACTTCCGAAATCATACCCAGAATAAACCAGAACCAGCTGGAATAACCCACACCTGCAACCTCAGGCGAAATCATACAATATACCACACAATCCAACACTTAAAATGATAGTCACTATTCATAGCAGTTGCCCACAATACTCTATTACCGATAGGAACCTCTTATTAGCTAAAGTATTATTCCAACACTTTCATATACTGCCAACGATAAATAAAACACGCGATAAACCGTAACCATTCCTCAGGTCACCCATACCTAAAGCCACTTCCCTGTTGACTAATGCCACAACAAATTTCTGGGCCAAACCTCAATATAAACCCTCTAATCAGCTGAAATCACATCTTTTTTCATTCATTAATGACTCCAACGATCACCTCGAATTCAATGCACCACTTTGGTGATATGACACCTCATCACAGGCCTAAGCCACAACTTGCATAATCTACGCACCAATGATGGGCGGTCTCAACATACTCAAATCATGACAAGTGACTCAAACAAAAGAGTTGTAACTCAGACTCCTCAGTACCATCATAACACAAGGATGAGACCCCGTCTCACATCATAGAAATAGAGTACCTGGATCCTCCTCGAAAGGTCATAACGTCACATGGCCTTGCCACACCGCGCGATCCTATCCAAACGTTGTTACACATGAGGCACCTCAAGTCACCATGCTTAAAATAGACAGCCACCCACAGATTGATGTCTGAAACCAAGCAATCCATCACACCCACGGTGAAGCAAGTAATATACACCATTCAATCCTGAAAGGACACAATCGATGCGCTATTCGCCGAGCAACACCCAATACGGACTTTCCTCAGAAACCAGGAAGCAAGGCATACAAAGTAAGATATGAAAAACTATAATAAACATCACATTGTTGCAGCGTGCAACCCGATCCAGATAACATACCCTTGGCAGCGTGCCACCCGATCCATACAAATATCTAACATAGGGAGATGCACATCGAGCTAAATTTGCTCATTACAACAAAATACCGAGTATCGATCGTAAGCATACTGAGTGCATAATGATATCCATATATAGAGTTGTCAGCTATAAAACTCAAACACAATTGAGGTCCCCCCCCCCCAACTTCCACTATGAATCTCGATAGCACCGCACTCTATGTGCCCACAGTCCACAAATCATAACGTCTCGCAACGCAGAAAACAACTCATAGATCTCTCCAGATTGCGGATAAGCTCTACAACGGTTGAGTCAACCTAACCCTCGATAATACAATTCGGAGCCAACCGAGTCAACTCAAACTGGAACACGCATCCAAAAAGTCCCTCAATACCAGAACTGAATCAATGGTAGAAACCTCTACACTGACATCCACCACAAAGGCCCAATTAAGGAAGGTAATCCTTCCAGCCGTCCGCTGGTCTTTGGAATACAAACCATTCTGCTAGAACATAGTCCGATGCACCTCGCCACGCAACCTGTGGCATTTTTCGACATAACCCATAGCACAATAGTCTAGAATAACCCAACACTGAGACAACCAGTCTACACCCTAATATCATATCCAGAATCTAATATCCAAGCAAAGAAAGATCCACTCGGGCTTCCAAACCCCCAATAGCTGCTAACGGTACCAGTACACGCTATCCACAACCACTACACAGCTTGAACATGAGAACTCCCAGCCTCCAGCTCCACATAGCACACGAATTACTATACCTGATCCCAAATTCTACAGTATAAATACATATTACACCTCAAGTACCCAATCATTCTTCGAAGATATTCTAAAATTCTCCTGTGCCATCAAACACACTCAGATATCAGCAATCGATCTAGCAAGAAAGTGCCACAATACTACCGAAGTATCATCATTCTAATCACATTACCCTTCTTTCGAGACATATACTCTCGTCAAATCACTTCCAATTAGCAGTACCATTTCCTTGATTACCTGAGGCTACCCGTTGCCTAGGAATTTTATAAACTTCTTTTCAGAACCGAACTGTAACCCATCCAGCCAAGACCTTCCGCCAATCCTATCTAGAAGAAGAACCATTACACATTCCATGCTTCACATGCCCGTAGGCAACATATACTTCTCTAAACCACGGCAAAACCCAACAAGAACTCTCTCCCAGTTCAATCTTCACGAGCTAAACTATCAGGACTGAATCCTTCTATACTAACCGAGCTAAGCAAGCTGTCAGGACTCAAAAGTTTTGCTGCACAATACCTGTAAAAGCTCATTACCTCGAATACATACGAAGAATTAATCATATCCTTACAATAACGATTCGGTCTACTATCAAGCTATTCCGTCTATCAAATTTCTCTTTTTATTCATCATCCACTTGATATTTCTCCCTCACTGTAGCATCACAATGCCTCAATCCAGGCTTACCACACGAGATTCGAACATAAGACCACACTGTCTAAGACCCATAGGCCACTGAATACTCTCTAAAATGTTCCCAGAAATGCCACATTCCCAAAATACTCTACTATGAAGAAACTCCAGTGAATCTAAATCTGTTACCTTTATTTTCCTGATACTGATGCATTGAATTCCATAATTAACCTAAAATACCACAAGTCTTGATTTTTTCTAACGAGAACACAGTCCCTAGCCACCTACCTAACCTTAAGACACCTGATTATTACATGCCAAATCTTGGACACCATAAAACCATTCTCGAGAGTCATTCACTCTTATGCAACTGCAAATTACCTGACTTAACGAACAGAACCACTCGTGCCTTATTAGCACTCTGACACTGTAGGATATGATCTCATTCCAATACAAACGAACATCTTCCTTCTCTATACACACAGAATTCTTTATCAACTACAGCTCAAGACATCCTATTATGTCCTTACATCTACGAAGCACCATATAACCTTTATCAAATTTTTTTGCTTCACTCGTGCCATCCTCGGCTCATTTTCTGCAACCAGGACTGATCCACCAACATGCCTCAGACCGGAACCAACATAGCACATAACCGTGCAATCAGTTAATCAACACCAACCTCCCCAACTTCGCTCGAAGCCGTACATCAAGACACACTCAACAACTCATAACACTTTTACTCTAATGATGCCACAATACCATAGTGAGATGAAACTCAAATCATTTACAAGTTGTGAAAACACAGATCATCTAGTACTATAATCCTCTACAAATCTCACATTCATCCCCACGTTAGTTGAGTCCACTCTCTAGAGCGACCCGAATTTATCAAACTTCAACACGTACTCTCCAATTACACATGAGATCTTCTATCAATACACATAAGAATCGTACCATTTAAGAACACTCCGCAGGAGATAATCCACCTACTTCGCCTCAATTTAGTACTTCAGTATACCTTCCACCATCATATACGTCACACAATCATTAGTCTTCTTGAGTCTGAACTCATACCGCCACATGTAATGCACTTCACTTCTCAACTAGGAGATACAAAAATATTCTTCACGTGCCCATAATTTGATCTACACATCAAGCCACAATAGGAATCGAATCACTTAACAGTCCATCTACTATCCTGCAGACTTCTTTGTCACTACCAAATCATATAGACATATCTCGCCGAACTAACATACTCATCACATGGATATCCAATCGCCATTCCGGCTAATAAAGACAATACCGAACATATAAGTGCAAAACACTTGCTCACCAAGTCAGCACCTCAGTGCTCAAGCCATAGGCAAAGTTTCGGCCTCAAGTACTCCAGACTGGCCCAACATCAAATCATAGAAACCACATCTCGCCCCTCGATCGGGGAATCACAAGCCATCAAGGCACATCTGATATTGAGCGCTCACGTGCACATACAAACATGAGGAAGGAATTTTAAGAGTTATATCTCAAGCTGAATCAAGTACGCACGATAAGAATTCTAAGAAAGTGAAGTTTCCTAAAGGTTCTGCAGCCTCTCGAGGATAAATATAGACGTCTCCGTACCGATCTGCGAGACTCTACTAAACTTGCTCATGACTCCTGAGACCTAGTAACCTAGGCTCTGATACCAACTTGTCACGACCCAATTTCCATACCCGGTCGCGATGGCGCCTCTCATGAAGACAAGGCCAACCAACTAACCCAAATCCTCCCTTTAACAATTATTAAACATAAATGAATAGAAAGTACAACTTAATGGCATTAAAAACTATTAATTACCACCCAACACAACCCGACCGGGGTGTCACAAGTCACGAGTATCTAAAACAAGACTGGACACCACTACAGGGCCAATAATATATACAAAATGAAATTTGGAGTTCAAAAGATGAAGTCCGGTGCCGCAAATGCTGGCGGTCACCTTGCTCAGCTACAATAGTAATACTTTCCATCCGCTAATAACCCGCTACCGGGTGAACAATACCTACAACTTCACGCGAGGTGCAGGGATTAAAGTGAGTACTCCAACTCAGTGAGTAATAAGGGTAAATAATAACTGAGCAGCAAGAAACCACGTAAAGCAAGTCATCATGCTATATAGAGGCAGAGAAAAACCCTTCAATTGAGAACAATCAGTGAAATCCATGAAATTCTTTAGAAATATTCTGGCTCAGTTTTGAATCTCTTTTGAAAATGATCCTTTCAATTGTTGCGAAAATAATTAATAATCAGAAATCTGCCCCTTGGGCTCAATATCAACCTCTCAGTACAGTATCAGCCCTACGGGCTCACTCCCAACTCACAAAGTACACATTGGCCTATCGGGCTCAGCTTTTCACTGACAATCAACACCAGGGTATCTGGTAAGCAGTACAAGAAGTAGCATGGATGCTAATGAAATGGGAGTGCTGAATGTCATGACAAGTAGTACAATAAGAACAAATGCATGAGTGCAATGCAATGCATAAGATGGTACATTCCAGTACCCAGTGCGGCGCGCAGCCCGAGCCACCCATAATCATTTATCGTCGATGACGCTCGCTGGGGGTGTGTACGGACTCCGGAGGGGCTCCAACAGCCCAAGCACAATAACAAGCCATCTCGTGGCATCAATCAAGCCCTGGTCAGTCATTGTTACCTGACCAATTTATATCACACAGTACCATTGTTACCACTATTTCAAGTCATATCATACAGTGTCATTGTTACCAATGAGTTTGCAAAACAGTATTTAAACCTTGGACTGAGATCAAATGATGTGCAAGATATGCTAAAACAGTAATATCAATCCTTGAAGGATTCACATAATTGGCACGAAGCCCAAACATAGCAATTAGCCCAAATTATGATGATAACAAGTAGTTTCAGTAAAATACGCAGTAAAATCAACAACCGGGACGGACCAAGTCACAATCCCCAACGGTGCTCTACCCCATGCTCATTTCTGGCATGCAAGTCACCTCAATACAGCACTATGATGTGCAATTTCGGGGTTTTAAACCCTCAGGATATCATTTACAAGTATTACTCACCTCGAACCGGTGAAATCTCTAGCTCGCGACGCCTTTGCCCCTCAAACCGGCCTCCACGCACGTCGTATCTAACCAAAACCACAAATAATACATCACAATATGCTAAGGGAACAATACCCAATCGAAAACAATCGAAAAATAGCAAAAATCTCGAAACTAGCAAAACCCGAGCCCCGGGCCTGCTTCTCGAAAAATTACAAAACTCATATTACTGGATTCGTCGTCTCGCTACAAGTCCATACATATCAAGAACTCCCAAATCCGAGCTCAAATGACCTATCAAATCCCAATTTGAAATATCAAAACTCAAGCCCTAGCTTTACCCCTTTTTGGTGAATTTCAACCAATTTCCATGTTAAATCTAACATAATCTCGTGTATTTAGGATAAGGAACTTACATCCAATCAATCCTGCTTGAATCCCTCTTCAATTAGCTCTCTCAAGCTCCAAAATCGCTAAACAATGGAGGAAAAATAACATAGCTCGCGGATGAAATATCAATTAAAACCCTTCTGGCCAGCTGGTATTTACTCTATGCGAACGCGAGGGTCCTCCCGCATTCACGATGAACAAATCTTGCCTCTGCCAAAACTACCCTTTGCGAACGCGGTTGCATCCACGTGATCGCGAAGGTCTGGAACTCAACCTTACGCGAACGCGAACATCACCACACGAACGCGAAGGGCAACAGCCCTGGAACCCAACTCCTTATACGCGAACGCATCCCCCTTCACGCGAACGCGATGCATGGTCTGCTTTCCTTACGCGATCGCGAAGCCTAAGATGCGAACGCGAAGGCCAAAAATCCTTTCCCTCAAATTCCTTCTACGCGTTCGCGTCTCACCTATCAACCGGATATCGCCAAAATGCTAACTTCACCAATTCAAGCCTAATTCTACACCAAACCTCCAAAATCAATTCCGATCATGCTCATAAGTCACAAATCATTCCCCGAAGCTAACCAAATCACCGTAGATCACATCTGAGCCCTATAACTCATAAGTCAATATCCGGTTGACTTTTCCAACTTAAGCCTTCCTTAAAGAGACTAAGTGTCTCATTTCTTGTCAAAACCAATCCAAATCAACCCTCACACACCACATACCGATAATAAAATATTAAGAAGCCATAAAAGGGAAAAATAGAGCAGTAACACATGAGACGACAGGTCGGGTCGTCACACCTTAGGACACTATTTTACAGACAAAAATCAAGAAAAAAGATTTAAATACTATGTAGTTATACATGGTGAGACAAATAGCATTTTTGAGACATGGTTGGATGTATTAGACTCTATTAAAGATATAGAAAAACCACTATTCAAAGGTTTCAATGATTTTACCGAAGCACTAGACTATGCTAGAGGAATACTAGGACCAAACTACTATATCTCCCCAGCACTCAGACAAAACCCAGAAAAAATACCCCAATACAATATCCAGAAAGAAAATGACAAAATAATATTCTCTGATCATTGCTCATCAATGACTGAAGCATTCAAACGAATCAACCAGAAGAATGACGTCTTGACACAGGAAAAGACAAGGCTTATGGAGCAGGTAAAGGTACTAGAACAGCGAATACATGCATTAAAATTTGAATTGACACAATCCGAGATGCAAGTTGTGTCTCAACAAGACATAGAAATGAGTAAGAGTTCTTCATCTCAAGAAAAAATGGTTGAGAAAGGTGTGCATTCCCCAATGAATGCAGTGAAATCCACTATATCGGATAATGATACAGCTAGTCCGGCTCAAATGGTAACCGGTAAAGACATATCAAATCCGTTTATGGCTGTCACTTTGCTAAAAAGTGAAGACGAATGTTCATCAAGAAGGAGACTACCTAGAACATTAACATAGGGAGAAGGATTAAAAAAGAAGAGCATGATTTCTAAAAAGAAAAAAAAATGAAAAAATAGAAAATATAATTAAACAGACATTAGAAAATTTCTTTGAAGAAAAGCAAGACAAGCATATTATTAAAAGTCCCAGTCTTAATCCAAGTCCAGAAAGGTCTCAAAGCTCGGGAGAAGACGAGAATTACGAAAATGATGACCACTTAAATTTCCAAGACTCCCAAGATCCATATGAAGATGATTCGGGAATGAGTTTTGATTCAATACCTTTACATAACTTAGATACATAAAAACTACAGGCCTGAAGAATTTGAAGACAAAGACAAACAAAGGCAATAATACGGGAGACAATTAAAAAAGAAGACATGACATAAAGAAGACGTGGGGACAAGACATGACATAAAGGAGATGTGATAAAAAGTAAAATTGAAATTTTGAGTGGAAGAAAACGTGACAAAGCACTAAAGGGAGTCTCTGTTCAAGCCATGTGAAGATGGGTCCCAATGAAGTACTGATGATAGGCTATAATTGCGTATTTTAATCGATTATTACACTCTATTTTACTGTACTTTAGTTGAGTTTGCGCTTTAATCGCTAGTATTTTGCACTAACGGTGTGTATTATGCCTTGTAGGTGTGATTCCGAACTATATAGATGTTATGGAATGAATTTAAGTGATTTGAAGCTTTTAAGTCTGAGTAAAAGCTTAAGCAATTAAGCCGGCATCGTGTTCGGCGGTAAAATTTGATAGTTGAGAACAAACGAAGACTCGAGGAGGCATATTGCGCACTGTCTAGTAAAATAGACATAACCTTTTACTCAGAACTCCATTTGGGCTCCACAATATATGGTTGGATAGCTAACTCAAAGGAATACAACTTTTATGTTTTCTATTTTCCCAATTTCCAAATGGAACAGGGTGAAAAATACGGTCGAAACCGCGACTGCAGAACTGACCGCGGCAGAAAATTAGAGAGCTTGTTTGGTCGTGGTCCTACCGCGTTTTGGCTGGGCCACACCACTCCAGGCATAAAAAAGAAGTCCTATTTCATCCGGGATAAGGTTATTTCGGCCCTACACTATTCCAACTTGTATAAAAGGGGTCCTAAACCTATTTTGAAGAGAGGGGACATATTTTGGACACAAATTAGACCTAAGGAGGCAAGAGACACTACTTTAGGGTTAGACAACACCCTTGGAGGCAAGAACACGCGAAGAGCAAGGCGGGGAATTCTTCTACGAGTTTTTCCTTCTCTTCTTATTTTTCATTGTTGGTTATGAC
>MU780238.1:7351-29385 GCA_026770625.1 Nicotiana glauca | reverse complement strand
GCCAATCGGGCATGACATACTATAGGGATCTCAGCCCTCATATCCTTTTCCATTTAATATTCATGTGTAAACACAATTATTATATTGTTTTTAACAGTTGAAAGCATGACTGAGAGTATATGTTATGCACACAAGTGAGAAAAACACATAAGGATCCCCTAAGGATTCTACAGGTCGGCACAAGGCCCCAAACACGGCAATAAGCCCAATACACAGCGATAAAGCATGCGTCTCAATCGCCAATATAATAGAAATTAACACTCAGGATGGACCAAGTCTCAATCGCCAACAGTAAACGACCCCGCACTCATCGTGGAATGCGTGTCATGCCTCAATATAGCATTACGATGTGAAAGTCCAGGGTTTCAAACCATCAGAGCAACATTTACATCTATTACTCACCTCTAGCCGGCCAAAGACTAGCTCTCAATGCCCTTTCCTCTCGAATCGACCTCCTTGCGCGTCGAATTTGGCCAAAAACACAACGAATACATTACAATAGGCTAAGGGAATATAACCCAATCGAAAAGATTCGAAAAATACCGAAAATCACGAAATTTGCAAAACCCGAGCCCCGGGCCCACTTCTCAAAAGTCAGAAATTTTTACACCAAAATGTTCCTTATCTCGCCACGAGTCTATACATGTAAAATTTACCAAAATCGGAGTCCAAATGCTCCCTCAAATCCCAATTTCTCATTCAAAAACCCAAGCCCTAGTTCTTCCCTTTTTAATCAAATTCCATGAATTCAAAGGTTGATTCTTCAATAAAATTACGTTTCTAGGTCACGAGACTTACCTCCAATCACTTCCCGTCAAAATCCTCTTCAATCTCTACCAAAAAGCTCTTAAGGTGGTCAACAATGGAGGAAATAATGAATGGGGTTGCGAAAGAAATAATATAAAAACCCCTACTGGACGCCCAGGTTTTCCTCTACGCGAACGCGGTCAACACCCCGCGTTCGCGAAGGCCAAATTCCGTTGACCAGAATAGTACTCTACGCGAACGCGACAAACCAAATGCGAACGCGATGCCTCAGTCACTTTCCTTACGCGAACGCGAAGCAGCCCTCGCGAACGTGATGGTCTGCAAAACTCTCCATCGCGAACGCGTCCCTATACCTGCGAACGCGAAGGTCTGCAATAGCTGGGCAAAAATCTGCAATATTCAAAGTCCAAAAATCTTCTGTTTAACCATCCGAAATCACCCCGAGGCCCCCGGGACCTCAACCAAAAGCACCATCATATCCCAAAACACCATACGAACTTGTTCCCATCATCAAAACACATACAAAAACACTAAAATCATCAATTCACATCGGATTCAAGCCTAAGTTTTTCAAAAACTTTCGAAATGCACTATCGATCAAAAACCCGACCAAACGACGTCCAAATGACCTGAAAATTTGCACACATATCCAAAATCACCTAACGAAGCTACAACAACTCTCGGAATTCCATTCCGACCCTCGGATAAAATTCTCACCCCTCAACCGGAATTCGCCAAAATACAACTTCGCCAATTCAAGCCAAATTCTACACCGGACCTCCAAAATCAATTCCGATCGCACTCCCAAGTCACAAATCACCTCCCGAAGCTAACCGAATCACCGGAAATCACATCCGAGCCCTATAACTCATAAGTCAACGTCCGGTTAACTTTCCAACTTAAGCCTTCCTTAAAGAGACTAAGTGACTCATTTCTTATCAAAACCAATCAAAATCAACTCTAACACACCAGATACCGATAACGAAACATGAAGAAGTATAAAATGGGGGAAATGGAGCGGTAACTCGTGAGACGACGGGTCGGGTCGTCACATCTATACACGAGGTATCTCTTGGTATCCCGAGGATCTCTTGGTATCCTCAAATCTTACATTTTCATGTGCCAGGGATCTTTTGGTATCCTTATCATATACATGAGGGATCTCTTGGTATCCCGAGGATCTCTTGGTATCCTCAAATCTTACATTTTCATATGCTAGGGATCTCTTGGTATCCCGCACCTCAGTCCAGAACATAATCAGTATAGGGGGATCTCCCGGGATGCCGTCCCATAGTCCCAAATTAGAATACACAATGATAGCCCAACACAAAGCTAACTCGGAATAAGTAATAGAAAATCCTAGCCTAACATGCTTCACGTAATACAACCAAGATAGTTTAAGAACTTAAGAAAATAAGTCAAATAAACATGCTTCTCTAAACTAGCATAGGATAAACTTGCAATTCAAAATGAACAGATAGCAGGAAAAACTCAATTTAAATACTTCAAGTAAAAACGGATTTCCAATAATTAGCTCAGGTACGCGCTTGTCACCTCACGTACAAGGCATTCAATTACCAAATATCATATCCTAAGGGGAAAGGTCCCCCACACAAGGTTAGACAAGCCACTCACCTCGAACCGACACAAAATCAACTAGAAACCACGCCTTTGCCACGAGTATCCAACTCTAAATGGCCTAAATCTATTCAATTCAATTACATATCATAAATAACATTGCAAGCAACTGATTCTACTATTTAATTCAAAGCTACGACTGAAATTAGATAAAATGACCAAAATGCCCCTAAGGCCAACATCTCGGAATCGAATAATTTTCACATTTTCAGAACCTTCGTACACTCATGAGTCCAACCATATAAAAATGTCCCAAGTCGGAGGTCAAACACCCACTCAAAACCCAATAGTTTAGTCTAAGAAGTTTCACCCAATATTTTTCCAATTTTTGATCCCAAATTCTAATTTTAAATGATGGATTTAACTACAAAATGATGAAATAAAACAAGAAGGGATTAAAGAAACGTTACCCAATAGTATTCTCTTCAAAACCCTCTTAAATCACCGTTCCTCGAGCTCAATTTGATTTTTCTAACTTATGAAATCTAACCCTCGAAATTTCTATATCTGCATAGGCATTTCCTCTTATGCAGACAAGGGACCGCTTATGCAGTCCTGCTTATGCGGAAAACGAGCCGCTTCTGTGACTTTCACTAAAAAATGCGACGTGCACTTTTGCATTTCAATAACTGCTTATGCGGTTCCGCTTATGCGGATTTCTTACCACTTCTGCATTTTTCTTATAACTGACCTAGGACCGCATCTGCGATAGAAGCCTCGCAGGTGCGTAACTGCATATGCGGTAGATCTTCCACACCTGCGGAAAAATCTGAGGGAGCCCGAATTTGCTCCTGCGATTGAGTGGCCGCTTCTGCGGTTCCTAAGCCGCTGAAGCGAAAATACCAGAAGAGGAAAAAAACCAGCAGCTGCATCACTTCAAAAGTTTCTCTGTTAACCACCCGAAATCATCCCGAGGGCCCCGGGGCCTTGACCAAAAGCACCAATAACACCTAATATCTCATTCAAACTTGTACCAATCCTTAAAACACCTAAAACAATGTCGAAAACTTGAATTAACCAAGGATTTAAGCTTAAGAACTTCAAATTTCATCAAAACACGCTTTTGATAAAAAACCTAACCAAAACACGTCCGAATGACCTGAAATTTTGCACACATGTCCCAAATAACATGAAGGAGCTACTGCAACTTCCGGAATTCCAATCGGACCCTTGGATCAAAAACTCACTATCGAACCGGAAACTTCAACAAATTAAAACTTCGACATTCCAAGCCTAAATGAGCTATGGACTTCCAAAATACATTCTGAACATGATCCCAACCCCGAAATCACCTAACGGAGCTAACAAAACCATCATATTTCCATTCCGAGGTCGTCTTCACACTGTTCTGACTACGTACCACTTTTCAACACTTAAGCTCTCATGTAGGGACTAAGTGTCCCAAAACTCTCCGAAACTCAACACCGAACGTCTCGGCAAACAAAATTAGCATAAATGAGCTTAGAGGAAGTAGTTAATAGGGGATCGGGGTATTAATTCTTAAGGCGACCAGCCGGGTCGTCATAACCTCCTACCTAATAAAAAACCATAATGACATTTAAAATTAGGGGCTATTGGTTTGATTTATCTTAATGAATCAGATTTTACCGGTTTAATCAATTTCAGTAATCACGGTGTGATGACCCAACCCATCGTCTCATGTGTTACCCCCCTGTTTCCCCCATTTATATGCTTCTTCATGTTTCATTATAGGCATTTGGTGTGTTAGAGTTGAATTGGATTAGTCTTGGTAGGAAATGAGACACTTAGTCTCTTTAAGGAAGGTTTGGTTTGGAAAAGTCAACCGAATATTTACTTATGAGTTAGAAGGCTCGAATGTGATTTCTGGTGATTCAGTTAGCTTCGGGGAGTGATTTGTAACTTAGGGGTGTGATCGGAAGTGATTTTGGAGGTCCGGTGTAGAATTAGGCTTGAATTGGCGAAGTTAGCAATTTGGCGATATCGGGTTGATAGGTGAGATTTTGATCCGAGGGTCGGAATGGAATTTTGAGAGTTGTAGTAGCTTCGTTGCGTGATTTGGGATGTCTGTGCAAAATTTCAGCTGATTCGGAGGTGATTTGTTTGGATTTTTGATCGAATGCGTGTTTCGGAATATTTTGAAGAACTTAGGCTTGGATTCATTGGGAATTGAGGATTTTAGTGTTATTTGATGCGTTTTGATGATTGGAACGAGTTTAGGTGATGTTTTAGGATGGGTTGACACTTTTGGTTGAGGTCCCGGGGGCCTCGAGGTGATTTCGAATAGCTAAAGGAGAGTTTTTGACTAGGTAATTGCAACAGAAAATGCAGCAGCTGTGTAGGCCAAAGTTTTGCCTTTGCATTCGCGGTTGGTCTCATGCTTTCACGGAAGGCGATTTTCTGGGCCATCGCATTCACGCGGGTGGATTCGCGTTCGTGTAGAAGGGGCCTGGGGTCCTGCCGAGTTTGTTCATCGCGTTCGCGACCATGGGGTTTGCATTCGCGTTAGAGGAGTAGTTGTAGCATCGCGTTCGCGACTTAAGTCTCGCATTCACGTAGTTCTACCAGCCTGTGCATCGCATTCGCGGGTGGGTCACCGCATTCGCGAAAAGAGAAATTGGGTTAGTGGAAATTTGGGCATCGCGAACGCGAGAACCTCGCGTTCGCATAGAGCAAATTGGCACCTGGGCAGAACAATTTTATATTATTTCCTCCGCGAGCTTGGTCTTATTTTCACCATTTTTGAGCAACCTTGAGAGATTTTGACGAGGATTAAAGAGGCTTTTGACTAGGTTTGATTGGAGGTGAGTCTTATGACCTAGAAACATCATTCAATTGAAGAATCAACACTTAAATTCATGAAAATTTGATTAAAAAGGGAGGAATTAGGGCTTGACTTTTTGAATGAAAAATTGGGATTTGAGGGAGCATTTGAGCTCGGATTTTAGAGTTTTTGATATGTATAGACTCGTGGCGAGAAAATGAGTCCATTGATGTAAAAATTTCTGAGTTTCGAGAAGTGGGCCAGGGGCTCGGGTTTTGCCAATTTTGGATTTCTTGATGTTGTTCGACCATTTTCGATTGGGTATCATTCCATTAGCATATTGTGACGTATTCATTATGGTTTTGGTCAGATTTGACACACGAGGAGATTGATTTGAGAGGCAAGGGCATAGCGATCTAGACTTTTGGCCGGCTAGAGGTGAGTAATAGATGTAAATTATGTCATGAGGGTTTGAAACCCCGGAATTTCATATCATAATGCTATATTAAGGTGAGACGCGTGCTCTATGACGAGTGCGGGGTCGTTTGTTATTGGGGATTGTGACTTGGTCCGCCCCGAGTGATGCTTTTACTATGTTTTCGATTAGAACTTGTTTGAGAATAATCCTACTTGGATTAAATAGTCGTGTTTGGGCTTCGTGCCAATTATTTGAATCCTTCAGGGATTGCTATCACTGTTTTCATATTATTTGGCATATTATTTAATCTCAGTCCTAAGTTTTAATACTGTTTCGCAAACTCAGCCATCTTTTGATGATTTAAAAATTTAAACGGTATTTTACTGACTTTTTGAGTTGAGAACTATTATTTTAATAGTGCCCGAGGGGCTTATATGATTTCTGGATTGAGCATGGATCGGGATGCGTGCCGTAGTGGTATTATATTGACATTGAGGCCGAGATCCTGATTTATACCACGAGATGGCTTGATATTTGCGCTTGGGCTGTAGGAACCCCTCCGGAGTCTGTACACACCCCAGTGAGCACTGTCGACGATAAATAAATGGATCGGGCTGCACGCCGCAGCGGGTACTAGAGTGTACCGTTCTATTGTTGCATTGCATTCACGCATTTGTTCCTTATCTGGTTTACCTGTCATAGTACTTTTGTACTCTTATTTCATGGACTCGTTGTTTTATTATTATTAAAAATGTTCTAAATTGCTAATTATAGTTTACTTTGTGTCTTTCCGTGATTTCTTATTCTCAACCGTTATTTATGTTTATTACTCACTGGGTCGAAGTACTCACATTACTCCCTACACCTTGCGTGCAGATCCAGGCACCCCACAGGCTGAGTGAGGATTTGTTTAGCTGAGAAGCAGTATTCAGGAGCATCGAGGTAGTCGCATGGCGTTCGCAGCCTTGATATCTCCCCTCTATCTCTATCTTTTATTCCGCATTTCTTAGACAGACTTGTAGAAGGTTGAGATTCTGTATTAGAGGCTCATATTCGTGACATCGGATTCCATTTTTGGCTATGTTGTAGTATTTTGTTAAACTTCTGCATATTTCATCATTATTCCTTGACTTTTAATATAATGGCTTAGTAATTTTCCCCTGTGTTTTATATATATAATTTGTTTAAGTTGGGAAATGTTGTTGAAAGGTCGGGCTTGCCTAGCAGTGTGTTGGGCGCCATCATGACCGGGGTTGGGGTCGTGACAAATTGGTATCAGAGCCTAGGTTACTTTGTCTCGCGAATCATAAGCCGGTTTAGTAGATTCTCGTTGATCGGTACAGAGACGTCTGTATTTATCCTCGAGAGGCTGCATAACCTTTAGGAAAAACTTCATATTCTTGAAACTCTTGTTGTGCGACTTTGTTGATCCAAGGACTAAACTTCTGTATTCTATTTTCTCACAGATGGCAAGGACTCGTGTTACCGGACGTGGCGGACGACCATCAGTACCACCTACTGAGGCCACTAGAGGGCATGGACGCAATCGTGGTCGTGGTCGAGGCTGAGCAGCGAGGGCAACACCTGTTGATCCATCAGTTGCCCCAGCTCAGGACCAGGCTCCAGCTCTGGATGCTCCAGCGTACCTGTTCAGGCATCGGCAGTGCCCATTATGATTCCGGGTCTCCAGGAGGCCTTCGCTCAGATATTATCAGTTTGCACTGGCCTGGCTCAGGCAGTTTCAACCACTACTGTAGCAGCTATTTCACAGGCCGGGGGAGGCAATCAGACCCCCGCTGCTCGCACACCTGAGCAGGTTGTGCCGGGATTGTAGACACCAGGAGCAGCTCCAGCTCAGCCGGTTGCACCAGTTCAAGACTTTGTGGTTCCAGCTATGCCAGACGATGAGCAATGTCATCTTGAGAGATTCGGTAGGCTCCAGCCTCCGACATTTAGTGGTGCTGAGGGCGAGGATGCCCAGGGTTTTATAGACAAGTGTCAGCATATGCTTCACACCGTAGGGATTTTGGAGTCGAGTGGTGTGGCTTTTACTACCTTCCAGTTCTCAGGGGCTGTATTTACCTAGTGGGAGGATTTTGAGAGGCGTAGGCATGTTGGCATAGCGCCCCTTACTTGGCAGCAGTTCTCCACTCTCTTCTTGGAGAAGTATGTACCCGCAGAGAGGAGCTGCATAGGCAGTTTGATTGGTTGACTCAGGGGGACATATCAATGACCCAGTATAAGATGAGATTTTCACAGTTGGCACGTCATGCTACTTGGATGATCCCGACGGATCGGGAGAGGATCATGAGACTTGTGGATGGCCTTAACTATTTACTCCACATTTTGATTACTAGAGAGAGTATTGGGTGCTTCGTTCGAGGAGGTGGTTGAAATTGCTTGTGATATTGAGACGGTTCGCCACAGGGAGAGAGAGGAGAGGGAGGCCAAGAGGCCTCGAGGTTCAAGCAGTTTAAGTTGTGCTCCGTCTAGGGGCCAGTTCCAGCATGGTAGAGGTCGTTCCTTCAGACCTCCTCAGTGGCCCGTCCAGAGTACAGTGGGGCATCTTCAGGTCGTGTTCATCAGGGGTTCTAGCAGGGTCAGCCTTCACTAAGTGCCCTCCCAGCTCAGAGCTCATCTTATGCCCCTTTAGCTCAGGTTTCTTCTGCGCCGAGTGCATCGGTTGGGCATTCTGGTGCGAGGGGTTCCCTTCACTCCCCTTCTCCAGCACCTGGTAGTTGCTACGAGTGCAGGGAGTTTGGTCATATAAGGAGGCAGTGTCCTCGACTTCATGGTAGTCAGTCTCAGTAGAGGGATCAGCCCTCGTCTTCTGCTCCAGTTTCTTCAGCACCCGCCCAATCAGCTAAGGGTGGAGGCCAGGCAGACAGGGGTCGCCCCAGAGGTGGAGGCCGATCCGGTAGTGGCCAGGATTGATTTTATGCTATTCCAGGCAGGTCAGATGCCATTGCATCGGATGCTGTTATCACAAGTATTATCTCAGTCTGCCACAGGGATGCCTCTGTCTTATTTTATCTCGGTTCTACCTATTCTTATGTGTCCTCATACTTTGCTCATCATTTGGGTGCAACCTGAGGGTGTCTTGCTTTACCTGTGCACGTATCTACCCTGGTGGGCGATACTATTGTTATCGACCATGTGTATCGGTCTTGTCTTGTGACTATTGGGGGTCTGGAGACCCGAATTGATTTATTGCTATTGAGTATGGTAGACTTTGATGTCATTCTAGGCATGGACTGGTTATCTCCGTGTCATGCTATTCTGGACTATCATGCTAAGACAGTCACGTTGGCTATGCCGGGTGTTCCGAGGATCGAGTGGAGAGGTGTGAATGACTATGTCCCTAGTAGAGTTATTTCTTTCTTGAAGGCCTAGCGTATGGTTGGGAAGGGTTGCCTTTCATATTTGGCGTTTGTGAGAGATGTTGGAGCTGAGACTCCTAGCATTGATTCTGTTCCTATTGTGAGGGATTTTCCTGATGTATTTCCTGCAGACCCGCCGGGCATACCACTGGATAGGGATATTGATTTTGGTATTGACCTGGTGCCGGGCACTCACCCCATTTCCATCCTGCCATATCACATAGCACTAGTGGAGTTGAAAGAATTGAAGGAGCAGCTTCAGGAACTCCTAGAAAAGGGGTTTATTCGGCCGAGTGTGTCACCGTGGGGTGCACCGGTTCTATTTGTGAAGAAGAAAGATGGCACAATGAGAATATGCATTGACTACAGGCAATTTAACAAAGTAACAGTGAAGAACAAGTACCCCCTGCCTCGTATTGATGATTTATTTGACCTGCTTTAGGGGGCGAGGGTATTCTCCAAGATTGATCTCCGTTCAGGCTATCACCAGTTGAAGATCAAGGATTCAAATATTATGAAGTCTGCTTTCAGGAATATATATGGGCACTATGAGTTTCTTGTTATGTCCTTCAGGCTGAGTAATGCCCCAGCAGCGTTCATGCATTTGATGAACAACGTATTTCGTCCGTATCTGGATTCATTTGTTATTATTTTTATTGATGATATTCTGGTGTACTCGCATAGCCAGGAGGAGCACGCACAGCATTTGCAAGTCGTATTGCAGAGATTGAGAGAGGAGAAGCTTTATGTAAAGTTCTCCAAGTGTGAGTTTTGGCTCGGTTTAGTGGCTTTCCTGGGGCACGTAGTGTCCAGCGATGGTATTTAGGTTGATCTAAAGAATATAGAGGCGTTTTAGAGTTGGCCTAGACTGTCCTCAGCCACAGAGATTCATAGTTTCCTCGGTTTGGCGGGTTATTATCGCCGGTTCATTCAGGGGTTTTTATATATTGCCTCGCCCTTGACCAAGTTGACGCAGAAGGGTGCTCCATTCGTATGGTCAGATGAGTGCGAGGAGAGCTTTCTGAAGCTCAAGGCAGCTTTCACCACAACCCCAGTATTGGTTTTGCCATCAGCTTCTAGTTCTTATACCGTTTATTGTGATGCTTCGAGAGTCGGTATTGGGTGTGTGTTGATGCAGGAGGGTAGAGTGATTGCTTATGCTTCTCGACAGTTGAAGCCCAATGAGAAGAATTTCCTTGTTCATGACTTAGAGTTGGCTGCTATAGTTCATGCTTTGAAGATTTGGAGGCACTACTTATATGGCGTATCCTGCGAGGTATTCACCGATCATCGCAGTCTTCAACATTTGTTCAAGAAAAAGGATATTAATTTGAGGCAGCGAAGGTGGCTTGAGTTGCTAAAAGATTATGATATTACTATTCTGTATCATCCAGGAAAGGCCAATATAGTGGCCGATGCTTTGAGCCAAAAGGCAGTTAGTATGTGGAGTTTGGCGTACATTCCAGTTGGGGAGAGGCCCTTTGCAGTTGATGTTCAGGCGTTGGCCAATCAATTTGTGAGATTAGACATTTCAGAGCCTGGTCGGGTATTGGCTTGCGTGGTTTCTCAGGCTTCCTTATATGATCGCATCAGAGAATGCCAGTATGATGATCCACAGTTGCTTGTCTTCAATGATAGAGTTCAGCATGGCGATGCCAGAGATGTGACCATTGGTGATGATGGTGTATTGAGGATGCGGGGCCTGATTTGTGTGCCCAATGTAGATGGGCTTAGAGAGTTGATTCTTGAGGAGGCTCACAACTCGCGGTATTCCATCCATTCGGGTGTCGCGAAGATGTACCAGGATTTGGGGCAGCACTATTGTGGAGGAGAATGAAGAATGATATTGTGGGTTATATGGCTCGGTGTCTCAATTGTCAGCAGGTGAAATATGAGCATCAGAGACTGGGTGATCTACTCTAGCAGATGGTTATTCCCGAGTGGAAGTGGGATAGACTCACTATGGATTTTGTGAGTGGTCTTCCTCGGACCTCGAGTAAGTTTGATTCGATTTGGGTGATTTTAGACCCGTTGACCAAGTCCGCACACTTCATTCCGGTGTGTATGACATATTTTTCAGAGCGGCTGGCAGGGATTTTCATCCGGGAGATTGTTCGGTTGCATGGGGTCCTAGTTTCTATTATCTCAGATAGGGGTACTTAGTTCACTTCCCAGTTTTTGAGGACTTTCCAGCGAGAGTTGGGTACACAGGTGGAGCTGAGCACTATGTTTCATCCTCAGACGGACAGGCAGTCCGAGCGTACCATTCAGATATTGGAGGACATATTACGTGCATGTGTGATTGATTTCGGAGGTTCTTGGGACCAGTTCCTGCAGCTTGCAGAGTTCGCCTACAATAATAGCTATCAGTCCAGTATTTAGATGGAACCGTATGAGGCCTTGTATGGGAGACGGTGTAGATCTCCGGTTTGTTGGTTTGAACCGGCGAGGCTAGACTATTGGGGACAAAGTTGGTCTAGGATGCCTTAGAGAAGGTAAAAGTGATTCAGGAGAGACTTCATACAGCTCAGTCGCGTCATAAGAGTTATGCGTACCGGAAGGTTCGGGATGTATCTTACATGGTGGATGAGAAGGTCTTACTGAAGGTTTCGCCCATGAAGGGTGTTATGAGATTTGGAAAGAAAAGGAAGTTAAATTCGTGGTTCATTGGGCCTTTTGAGGTACTTAGGAGGATTGGAGAGGTGGCCTATATGCTTGCTTTGCCACCCAGCTTGTCGGTTGTTCATCCGGTATTCCATGTTTTTATGCTCCGGAAGTATGTTGGGGACCCATCTCATGTTTTGGATTTCAGCGCAGTACAGTTGGATGAGGATTTGACATATGATGTGGAGCCAGTGGCTATTTTGGGTCATCATATTCAAAAATTGAGATCAAAGGACATAGCTTCAGTGAAGGTGCAGTGGAGAGGTCAGCTCGTGGAGGAGGCTACCTGGGAGACCGAGAAGGAGATGCGGAGCAGAGACCCCCACCTATTTGAGACTTCAGGTATGTTTCTTAACCCGCTCGAGGACGAGCGTTTGTTTAAGTTGGGAAGGATGTGAAGACCCGACCCGTCATCTTATGTGTTACCGCCCCGTTTCCCCCATTTATATGCTTCTTCATGTTTCATTCTCGGCATTTGGTGTGTTAGAGTTGAAATGGATTAGTTTTGGTAGGAAATGAGACACTTAGTCTCTTTAAGGAAGGTTTGGTTTGGAAAAGTTAACCGAATGTTGACTTACGAGTTAGAAGGCTCGAATGTGATTTTCGGTGATTCGGTTAGCTTCGTGGAGTGATTTGTGACTTAGGAGTGTGATCGGAAGTGATTTTGGAGGTCCGGTGTAGAATTAGACTTGAATTGGTGAAGTTAGCATTTTGGCGATATTCGATTGATAGGTGAGATTTTGATCAGAGGGTCGGAATGGAATTTCGAGAGTTGTAGTAGCTTCGTTGGGTGATTTGGGAGATGTGAGAAAAATTTCAGGTGATTCGGAGGTGATTTGGTTGGGTTTTTGATCGAATGCGTGTTTCGAAAGATTTTGAAGAACTTTGGCTTGGATTCGTTGGGAATTGAGGATTTTAGTGTTATTTGATGCGTTTTAATGATTGGAACGAGTTTGGGTGATGTTTTAGGATGGGTTGGCACTTTTGGTTGAGGTCTAGGGGGCCTCAGGGTGATTTCGGATAGCTAACGGAGAGTTTTGGACTTGGTAATTGCAGCAGAAAATGCAGCAGCTGTGCAGGCCAAAGTTTTGCCTTCGCATTTGCGGTTGGTCTCACGCGTTCACGGAAGACTATTTTCTGGACCACCGCGTTTGCGAGGGTGGATTCGCGTTAGCGTAGAAGGGGCCTGGGGTCCTGCCAAGTTTGTTCATCGCGTTTGTGACCATGGGGTTCGCGTTCGCGTAGAAGGAGTAGTTGCAACATCGCGTTCGCAACTTTAGTCTCACGTTCGCGAAGAGAGAAATTGGATTAGTGGAATATTGGGCATCGTGAACGCGAGAAGTCCCTCGCGTTCGCATAGAGCAAATTGGCACCTGGGCAGAACAGTTTTATATTATTTCCTCCGCGAGCTAGGTCTTATTTTCACCATTTTTGAACAACTTTGAGAGCTTTTGACGAGGATTAAAGAGGATTTCGATTGGGTTTGATTGGAGGTGAGTCTTATGATCTATAAACATCATTTAATTGAAGAATCAACACTTAAATTCATGGAAATTTTATTAAAAAGGGAGGAATTAGGGCTTGACTTTTTGAATGAAAAATTGGGATTTGAGGGAGCATTTAAGCTCAGATTTTGGAGTTTTTGATTTTTATAGACTCGTGGCGAGAAAAGGAGTCCATTGATGTAAAAATTTCTGAGTTTCGAGAAATGGGCTCGGGGCTCGGGTTTTGCCAATTTCGGATTTCTTGATGTTTTTCCACCATTTTCGTTTGGGTATTATTCCTTTAGCGTATTGTGACTTATTCGTTGTGATTTTGGTCAGATTTGACGCGAGAGAAGGTTGATTCGAGAGGCAAGGGCATAGCGAGCTAGACTTTTCGCCGGCTAGAGGTGAGCAATAGATGTAAATGATGTCCTGAGGGTCTGATACCCCAGAATTTTACATCGTAATGCTATATTAAGGCGAGACACGCGCTCTATGACGAGTGCGTGGTCGTTTGTTATTGGGAATTGTGACTTGGTCCGCCCCGAGTGATGCTTTCACTGTGTTTTCGATCTGAACTTGTTTGAGAATCATCCTACTTGGATTAAATAGTCGTGTTTGGGCTTCGTGCCAATTATTTTAATCCTTCAGGGATTGCTATCACTGTTTTCACATTATTTGGCATATTATTTGATCTCAGTCCTAAGTTTTAATACTGTTTTGCAAACTCAGCTATCTTTCGATGATTTAAAAACTTAAACGGTATTTTATTGACTTTTTGAGCTGAGAACTATTATTTTAATAGTGCCCGAGGGGCTTATATGATTTCTGGACTGAGCATGGATCGGGTTGTGCGCCGCAGTGGTATTATATTGACATTGAGGCCGAGAGCCTGATTTATGCCACGAGATGGTTCGATATTTGCACTTGGGCTGTAGGATCCTCTCTGGAGTCTGTACACACCCCCAGTGAGCGCCGTCGATGTTAAATAAATGGATCGGGCTGCACGCCGCAGCGGGTACTAGAATGTACCGTTCTATGTATTGCATTGCATTCACGCATTTGTTCCTTATCTGGTTTACCTGTCATAGTACTTCTGTACTCTTATTTCATGGACTCGTTGCTTTAATATTATTAAAAATGTTCTAAATTGCTAATTATAGTTTACATTGCGTCTTTCCGCGATTTCTTATTCTCAGCTGTTATTTATGTTTATTACTCACTGGGTCGGAGTACTTACGTTACTCCCTGCACCTTGCGTGCAGATCCTGGTACCCCACAGGCTGAGTGAGGATTTGTTTAGCTGAGTAGCAGTATTCGGGAGCATCGAGGTAGCTGCATGGCGTTCGCAGCCTTGATCTCTCCCCTCTACTTCTATCTTTTATTCCGCATTTCTTAGACAGACTTGTAGTAGGTTGAGATTCTATATTAGAGGCTCATATTCGTGACACCGGATTCCATTTGGAGCTATGCTGCAGTATTTTGTTAAACTTCTGCATATTTCATTATTATTCCTAGACTTTTAATTAATGGCTTAGTAATTTTCCCCTGTGTTTTATATCTATAATTTGTTTAAGTTGGAAAATGTTGTTGAAAGGTTGGGCTTGCCTAGCAGTATGTTGGGCGCCATCATGACCGGGATTGGGATCGTGACATACAGACAGCAAATTTTTGGAGCTATTCAAGAAAAGTGTTGTTTTAATCGGTTATGTCACAGTCACTTATATACAGTAATAGTTCTCATAATCCAAACCAAACAAAAGAATTTGGATAGACACACTCTGTAGAATAAGATTTATCATATCACAAACAAAAAAACTTGAAGAGGACAAAAGGTATTCGCAATTGAAAATACAACAACAAAGTATCTAGTGTGACATACAAGAGAATGATAATTGAATATCAAACGTATTCAATCTCCAAATGTCAAGATCTTCATAAGACCTATTCAATTTAATAATTAAATTCAAGACCTTCATAAAGACCACATATAGTCCAATCTCCAAATGTAGAAAGTATAAGCTAGAGGTTGTTATACTAGAGGTTACAACAGCTTTACAGGCAACTCTCTTCACTCTACTCAGAAATATTTTTGTGCAAATCTCTTCATTGTAAACTGCTGATTGGTAAAACTATAATTCATTCTCATGACTCCCTCTGTTGCAGTAAATTAGAAGTACACCTTGGATCAAGAGTTTCTTTTATCAGTCACACTAATAGAGGTTCTTTTATCAGTCACACTAATAGTGATTAACATTCCCTTATTTGGAATTCCTAGAGAACCCCATGTTTCAATATGAACCTGAACCTCCAGTAATATGAACTCAGTCACACAAGATGATAACATTAAAATATACTAATAAAGTTTATACTAAATACTATTTGCAGAAATATTAATGGTTCTATAATGCATCATATCAGCATGATTTCATGAATGGAAGAAACGCAGAAAAAGAGCAGATTTTATTACAAAAATCAATAGTTTTTAACTTTAAAAAATAGCAGCTTGACTGCAGATTTTAAGCAAAAAAAAAAGCAACTTTACAGTTGCTAAAATATGAATTTTAACCTAGGAATAAAGTGATACTAACCTTGATTGTTGCTACCCGTAGATGGTCGACAGATCAGTTGGTTAGCAGCTTATGCAGAGGTAGCTTCTCCTAGTGACAAAACAGTCAATGTTGCTAGTATGTTTGGATTAATTAATCCTGCTCGCTGAAGTTGAGCAATTACTTTTGTAGTAATTTCTTTATGCATAGTTCTTTTTTGTTCCTCCATTTTTCGAATCCTTTCTTGCATTTCTTGCACTGTATCATTTATGGTGTTTGAATTCGGATCGAAATGGCCCGCTTTTCCTTTCAAACTAGTTTTTGTAACTCCACGTCCATATAATCTTAAACGTCCCGGTTGTTCAGGACCCATGACAGATGAAAACGCATCAACAGATTGATTGCCATCTACACTTTGTTGTGTTTCAATTTTTTCCATTTCAGCCTAACAAAGTAAATTCAACAAAAGAATTAAAGTAAAAAAGAATAAGGAAGAAGAATAAATAAAATGATCTCACCTAAAACTTGCAAATAAATATTCATATAATTTTAGTAGTTGTATTTTCGTCTGAGTCCTTGTACAAACGCCCAGGTTTTCTTGTTCTTGTGGCCACAAGAATATCTTTAAGTGAGACAGATTTCTTAGTTTTTTCCTAGTCACATGAAAATGGATATAAGAGATCTTTAAGAAACACAAGTTTAGATATAATAATAAATAATAGTACACACCAATTCATTGCGGATTACAGTAAAACTTTTTTTACCAACAGTGTGCGGATCCTTCAACTTTTGTCGATTCTTCTTGTTGATTTTGGATGATTTCTGCAAATAAAATGAGTCAATACAACATATCTAAACAACACAATTAGTAGCATTTTGAAAAAAAAACAGAAGAAAAAAAGACAATATGTTCATAAAACAAAGTCCATTTTTTACAACTTCATCAAGAGGACCTGCAGTGTTTAGAGGAACCAAAGTATCTTTAGCAGGTTTGCTACTTTAGGAAATAATGAAAGCCCCCTTTTAAAGTCCTATATATAGACATTGCCTCTAAGTTCTTAATCAGATGTGATTAAATTATACATAGATGGCATAAATTTATAAGACATACTTGTGTGTTTCATAGGTATAAACAAGTGCAATTAATGGAGAAAACAGAAGCTAATTGTGAAAGGAAACTAGTTGCTCACTTGCTCAGTTTGAACACTAACAGCTATCAGAGTCTTATTAATTCAATCATCTAGACATAGTAAGAATCTTTTCTATTGTCACGATCTCTATCCAACAACCAATTAAAGAAGATGAAAAAGAGTTTCTAATGGTTTCTACAAGTCTGGACATGTCCATTATATACAGATATTAGAATATACTCTCAAGGCATGACTTTAGTAAAGCATTACAATAGAATATTTTAACATATACATGGTTATGATTCAAATCATATATATTAACACTGCCTAATTTTTTATCTTTTAAGAACCAAATATATCTTAAAGACAAACCAAAATTATCTAAAGCAAATTAATCCAGACAGAAGAAAGAGGAATTGTATCATTCATGTATCGATTATGCTCAAAACATTACTGGTTACAGCATGATAATCCTATTAGCATGATATCTATACATTATAATATATACTTAAGTCATAACCATTCAGTATTTAGACTAATAGACGAATTATCTATGTATTCGACATAAAATGAAACAACAATAAATTAAGTTACTGATAATGATCCAAGAGAAAGATTGGAACATAAGCCAGCCCCATATTAAGTTAGTTGTGAAGAGTTAAATTCAATTAGAAAATAAAAATAAAATATGTAGCGCACTAACACCACATTTCACATAAAACAGAACTAAAACTTGTGCACTGGATGGTGTAAAATATAAATGAATTGCCCAATTCCAGTATTGGTGTAATCTTCTGCTCCTAAATAGATGTTTCCAGAACTATACGACAATACTATTTAGGAAAAAACAAATTTAAATTCATTTGAAATATCCTGCAGTGTTACCTACTGAATAAAATTATTTTGTAATACAATTAGAGTTCTCTGGTATTAACAAATTGTGGAGACTATTGTCAAGATCATGGTTTATATTTACCTGTAGTTTATCAGAACTTCAATATTTCAGCAGTTCTTTAAACTGATATTCTAGTATATAATCAGGCCTTTTTGTCTTTCGAACATCATCATTTTGATAGGCATCATAATGATCTTTATTCAGTTGACTTTTATGCCTTCTCCAAGCATTTCTAATTGAATATAAAGTCCATGTTTTTGCAGCTGAAATATCATACTTCGACTACAATTTGATTTTATTTGATTAGCGAAAATTGTAATATACTTTTAACAAATAAATGAACATTGTCGGAACTTCAAACCTTAGTATATGTCCATAAATCGTCTTTTGTGTCCATTTTTCTCCAGTCCAATATATCCGGTGGGCAAAGGGTTGCAGTCCTTGCCAATGTACCGAGAAAGCTACCAAACTCTCTTACATCTTTTGTAGTAGGACCAATGGGCTGATTGAGATTGTTAAGTGTGATCACCTTAAGCACCTTTTGGCCATGGACACTACGCATTTGTGTCCTGTCTCTCTTTCTTTTTTGGGTCGCAGGACTATAAGCTACAATAAAATATAAAAAATCAGAGGTTGTGGATGAATTCAGTAAGATTCTAAGTTATGTGGTCTTGTCTTGTTCTTCAGATTGTTCGTTAGCTGTAGGAGTGGTAGAATCTATTTGCATCTGCTCATCTACAATTTTCTCCTCTACAGATTGCTCCTCTACATGTCATTTATTTGCTTTAGATCATGGTCCTATTGTTGGTTGTTCTCCACTTAATTTTAACAGATGCTCTTTCTCTGACCGTATAGCTTGAACAATTTCTTTTGTTGTCAATAATATTCTTTTTTTTTTTTCCAAACATGATAAGCTTCCAGCTTGAACATATGACAGGCTTTTTCCTTTTTTTATTTTTTCTTGAAGACCCTTCTTAACCCATAACTATCTAAATCTATGTATGTTTAAAACAATCAAAGCTAATCAGATTAGAAGAAGGTTAGTTGAAGCATCAGGTAGACAACGCAATAATGGCATTGAACATTACAAAAAAAAAAGGAAGAAAAAGCATGAACCATTATATCTATAAAAAAATATACACAATGACAGAAAGCAACAAAAAAAAAAAAGGAAGAAAAAGCATGAACCATTATATCTATAAAAAAATATACACAATGACAGAAAGCAACAAAAATGCAAATAAAGAGACTTACTTATAATAGAGAAAAAGATTTTTTTCCATCTGTTATCAGGTAAACTAAACTCAGTAAATTTAATATAGTTTACTTACTCATGAACTATTTTTTTAAACTTTTAAAACATTTCATTGGTGAAAATAACATATGTCATCTTACTTGCATAATCTGCTGAGTAATCTGAAATGAAGAGTCATAACAAAGGTTCTATCACGTACTTTCTAAATAAAACTTTAAATCAACAGACCACTAAACTATTTAACCTTTCAATAAAGCAGTAAGAGAATAAAATCACCCACATATTGAATAAAAAATACATAAAAACAAGCAAATCTAGCAACTAAGTAATTCAAAAGAAATAGAATACTTAGTACATCTAGCTAAATTATTATGTCTTACGATTTTGATAGATATAGATTAATGAGTTAGTTATCAATATTTTCAATGATGGTGGGATTTTATGTATCTTCCAGCAATAAAACCTATTAGCTTTCTTATATTATTGAAGAGTTACCATAAATTGATGCCAAGAGAATTATCTTCAGTTCCTACTACACAATGAAGAATATTTTACTTTAAAGCATCTATTCAAATAAATTAAAAAGAAACTAATTACCCACCCTTTATGTCAAATATTACACTTTTCTCAATTAACTCCCTAATCACTGGTCTTTGCAGGACTTCATTTTCTCCTCTTCTTTTGATAAGTTATTTTTCTCATATGGATCGAAAGCAAACAGAAATTCACTGATATCTAATACCTTCATTTTTTTCTCTTTGATAAAGACCCAACAAGTACTTTATAAGCATAGAAGAAAAGCAAATTGGACATTGTGCGTTATACTTCAACTGATCTTACAAGAGATATATAATTGCAATGACAAATAAAGCAGCTATTCCCATGGTTTATTTCAATTTGCCTTTCACTTACAAAATAAATAAATAAATAAGAACAAAAAATAAAACTTACCTAGTATAAAGGAAGAGAAGACTTACAAGAATGAATTAAATAAGTTCATACTGCCCTTTAGTTAACTAGCAAAATAAACCCATTCACCAATGAACATTCAGTTTCATCCTAAAAAATATCATTACCTAAACCCAGAATCAAACAAAACCACCTAAAAATCTAATAACCCATCAACCAAAATATTATTCAAAGAAAACCCAAATATTGTAATTTTAAAATAAATAGAAAGGCAAACTCATCGCATAATTTAAATGTGACAAAAAACTCGTACCTTCACCCATGTGTAGGGCGTATAACTGCTTCTTCAGGTACTATTTATTTGTCAGCGTTTTGGACATGTATAGGCTTTCCAACCTTGTTCAAATTCCACGTGCAGTGTCTTCATCAATGATGTTATTTACCACATCATCTGATAAGTGCAACCTAATTGCACTAGCAGCTCTTTCAGCCAAGTCAGCCCAATCTTCAGCTTTCATGGTATCAGGCTTTTTGGCATCAATATCTAGTACCTTGTGTAATCCTTGTTGGATGAGCAGATCCCTCAGCCTTCTTTGCCATGTTGAGAAACCATTATCTCCGTTGAATTTTGCTACCTCGTACTTTACTCTGGACATTTTTATTTTTCACCGAGTATAGTACTACCGACGGTATATATAGTGAACAAGCACAACTTGTGCTCTGATACCAGTTGTTGGGAATAAACCCCCACAGAAATAATATTTACGGTAATAAAAGCGGAATAATAGTGTAGCACTGAGATATAGTAATTAACAAGAATAAAAGAGTAACAACGACACCAAGATTTTTACGCGTAAAACCCTTTTATTAAGGGAAAAAACCACGACCCCGAGAGGAGCAACAAATATCACTATAGTAAGGAATTTTACACTTTGTAGGTCCGAGTAAAATACTCCAAAGACCACTACAACACTCAAAAGAAATAACCCTCTTTTAATATTCCCGCCTCACTATAATATCGCTCACTCTCTATTTTTCTCACAGACTATTTTCTTATACCCTGTCTGTGAAACCTCACTCTTTCTTTCTAACTTTTAGATATATTTTTCCTCTGAGATTGGTGTATAAAATGAGAGCTGAAGCTCTCCATTTATATGCAGAACCTCGCCTACTACTTTTGACATATTTCATCTGCATGCCTACCGACTTTGATACAAAACAAGAAAGAAACGTGGGCTGCTGCTAATCAAGGAAGAAACTTTGTTCCTTGATTTATGGGATGATGGCTGCCAACTTTGAAAACAACCAACTTTGAATGGGATGGACCCTACATTTTATTGGTGGATCAACTATCTTGATTAGGGCTTTGGGTACCGTGTATCTATACTTTAATTTTAGCTTTTCTTTTTTGACTCTCCGTCTCTTAGTTCTTTTCTTTGAAAAAATTGGCGGGTTAGTAAATTTGGAAGCAGCAATATAAGGAGGGAACACAACACTGTTGCAATAGTGTTTTTATTTAAATAATTGTCACCATAGATATATATATTTCCACTTTTAAATAAATCGTCCCAATAGGCCTGTCTATGGCAAGGGTTATTTCTCTAATGTGACGGGTTATTGTACTATCTCGCTAGCCCTGATAGAATTATGCAACGATTATAACCGTTGACATAGATTATCTTTTGAAACATTTATATAACTGTTGTTAAAAAACAGTTGCAATAGGTCTATTTACTAGTAGTGCGGTCCATATGGATCTTTGTGGATTAATGAGAACATTGAGCAGAAGTGGTAAGAGATATGTTATGATGCTTGTTGATGATTACTCTAGGTTTACCTGAACGATGTTTCTAACATCTAAAGATGAAGCATCTGACATGTTCACTTCTTTTGTTAGAAAAATAATTAGGTAATCAACTTGCATTAATTAGGTTTGATCATAGTACTGAATTTTAAAATGCTAAATTTGATGAATCTTGTGAAGAGCATGGCATAGATCATAATTTTTTAGCTGATAGGACTCCACAAAAAAAATAGAGTAGTTAAAAGAAAGAATAGGACATTTGACGAAATGGCTAAGACTATGCTTTGATAATAGGCGAAAACTGAGTGGTTTAGCCATTATTTATACTTCCATTTAATTATATTCCAATAACATAATGTATGAAATTGATGAGAAATAGGCATTTAATTTGTGATTC
>MDKF010876259.1:0-11588 GCA_026770625.1 Nicotiana glauca | reverse complement strand
TGAGAAGGTGTTGGTCAGGCTTGCCCAGCCTCGCGGCAGGGCGCCATCATGACCGGGTTTGGGGTCGTGACAGGGAACTATTTCAGATATTTGGAAACGTTTATATAGGGCAGGAGGCCCTCGATCGGTGTAATTATATCTCCAGCAGCCAAGATTGAGCATTCTATTGAAGTTTTAGTCCACAATACATTAAGAAAGAGCAAGCAAAAGGAAAAACCAAAAGGGGTTTCAAGATGCACGAGCAACAATCCAAAAGTGTTCCTCCTCGGAACTCTGTTCTGGTGTGGGATGCAAAAGTTAGTAGATAGTAGTGCCACCTCATTCCATGGAAAGCAAAAGGAATAAAGCGCCACACCAGGTTAAAGTGAAGAGAGATGAGCACCAGTGTAAAGTTTGCATATCTTCTGATACGGGAGGGATTCGATGCCTTTCTCTCGTTGTCTCGAGCCGAAGCTTTGAAAAAGGAAGCCTTGGGGTAACTGTTAAAGTCGCTGCCATGTGACCTTGTGGCCATAAATTTGAACCATGGAAATAGGTGATTAGAGGAAGAGTTAGAGAAGGGAAAGGACTAAAAGAAGATGAAGAAGGAATAAGTGTAGTTTTTATTCAGTCAAGTAACCTCTTATTTATAGAAAGCCGGCGGCGGAACCGGCGACTCAAATGGATGACAAAGGCTGAAACGTATTTGATGTTTTGGGGAAGCATACTAACATGGCATTTTTGATCACTTCGAGCGCCTACATCACGGGCATGATTTCATTACGAGTGGTTCGAGAAAATTGAGATTCAAATCGTTTCTTATCATCTTATTCTAAGAAATGCGGGGACTATCTGTATATGGTATAAATCGGAGAGCTCGATTTCTAAGACAGGATTACACTTCGAGTCCGAGTTTTGGAAGCTCGAAGTAAGAATCAAGACATGCTCTGATGAGTGCACCTCGAGAAGCAAATTGGGGACCCTGCATGATCTACCTCGAGGGCAGTACAATTTTGAGGGCACTCAAGAAAGAGAGAGAATTTCTCAAGGACACATGGATCAGGGCATATGTTATATGATAAGTTTGTACGAAATAGTACAAGTCCGTACTCGGTTGTTATACAGTTGTACCAATAGAATTCTTTATCATAATTGGAAATGTACCATATTAGGGTTTTCCCCTCCTATATAAAGGGGACCCAATTATTTGTAAGAATTATCTCATTCTCTGCAATAGAAGATTCTACTCTGCTTTTCTTCTTTACCGTGCTCAACAATTGTTCTTCAACTTTATTGTCTTTACTTTATTATTCATACTTTATTGCTCTTAGCTTACCTCGAGGCCCCTGAGATAATCGAGCTCGAGGTCCTTATTGCTCTAACAATGCTGGTTTGGTTCATCAATTCTTCTTGCTTAAGCTTAATATTATTCGTACATTCACTAGTATTGGAATAAATCACATATCTTTAGAACCACAAAACAACATTGATATTTGGCTAATGCATGACTACCATAAAAATATAAATGAGAAAAGTAAAGTTATGAACCAATGGTCATCGCCAAGAGAACAATGAAGAAGATAGCAAACTTGTTCACTGGATGTTTGGATGCCATATATACAAACACTTTGGATTATATTACTAATGAACAGCTACTAGCAAAAGATTGTGTGGTGATTTGTTTCAGTGAGAAAGATCGTATTTATAACCCCTAGGGTAGGCGGAACTACAATATTAGGGTAGGCGGAACTTTATTAAGGTACAGATAACTATACATGCTTCTGTAGTTGTGTTGTGACTTTTTAGCAAAATACTTGTATCATAAATGCAACCATTCGGATGATTTTCGTATGCAAAGTAGTGCTGATGAGGGAATGCCTATCCAAAATAATGATAATATATAGGAGATATCAAGAGTTTTCGTTGGAAGAGACTCTACTTTTCAATTCCTTTCGCCCATCAGATATATACATGCAAAGACATAGCTTTACTTAAGTGATGGCTAAACATAAGGCAAATCTCAAAGGTATAGATGTGACGTAGTAGCAGTCACAGTTCTCACGTCCCAAACACAAAGGCAGACACATGAATCATGACACCCGGCCCCTTTGATTAAGTATATGATGCAATTGAATGCACCCAAGACCATCCAGATAAATATTTTTCATTTTCTATTCATCATAGACAAATAACTACGCTGTCCAACTATCATAATAATTAAATTAGGAGAAACAAAATTAATTGGAGAATCTTTCTCCTATTCTGAAGGCAACGAGAAAAATCCATTGAATTGGCTATTCTGTCACAGATCATTGCTATCTATCCTTTGTTGGATTAAATCATGAAACATTCGATTGCTTGTTCGGAACCAATGGATAGAGCCATTCAATAGTAACAATGCTAACCAGAAAATTCATAAAGTATAATCCTTCAATCATATCCAATCTCTTTCCATTGGTCAGGCAATTACCATCCACGTATTATACTGATTGTTCCATATCTTGATAAGAGATAAAAATTCCGCCAATAAAGAGAATCTCGTTTCGAATTCTCACTATCAACATTAGTATAAATTCAAAATAATTTCCTTAAGATTGTTAATGATATGTATTGATGTAAGTAAATAAAACAGTAATCTTTCTGAAAAATAAAATATAAAGTTAGTAGAAACAATTTTGAAAAATAATATTCGAACTTCAAAATAATTTTTGAAACGTTGAAGGAACAAATCGAGCCCACTGAATACACATTGTGTCCTTAAGGAAATTATTCCCCTCAAGTACCTGAGGTTATGGAATACATCCTCCCAGGATAGAACGATTTAACTCACCATTGTATCGGTACCTAAAACTCTGGTGATCGGCGAACCACTCGATGATCGTAAAACACATTGGAATATTTTGTGCAGAAGAAGAAGAAGAAGATTCAGAAAATTTCATAAGTAAATATTCTGGGATTTGAAGTTCTATTTATGGCCAACTTGGTGATGTTTCTGAAGGGTTTTGCAACTTTTTAGAATAGTCATGGCTGTTGGAACAGGTGTGACCCTCTAAAAAAGTTTGCAACCTTTCAGAACAGTCATGGCTGTTGGAACAGGTGTGACCCTATGAAGAGGTTTGCAACCTTTCATAACAGTCATGGCTGTTAGAACAGGTATGACCCTCTGAAGAGGTTTGCAACCTTTCAGAACAGTCATGGTTGTTGGAAATTTTTGCGGGAAATTTAAAACGAATTTAAATTAATCCGAAAAAGAAAAACGGGCTAGATCGGACCAGGTCGCGGGTCATCCTTTCATTTCTTTTCCCACCATTTTCCATTCACACCTCTTTTGTTATTATTTATTAAATAACAAACCCAATAATCCCCCACATAAATGGGGAATGGCTATAAACTTAAAGGAATGCACAGACGTGTGTGTGTTTTACAAGCAAGAATTGATTGCCTCTGGATAAGTAGGTTTCCCTTTGAACTTTCCGTAGTGAACTTACATCGGATATACTCAGTCAATCGGTAGATTTGATATCTTTGAACCATCGAGCTTTGTTGTATACCTAGACAACATACGTCACACAATCAATCCTTAACCATCTATGGTTCTCACGGTTGTGTTCGTTTCAGTCATGAACACCGCCTGGTTTCATGAGTGCTTAGAGAATGGGCCTTTACTTTCATTCTCCTTGAAGATGCTTACACTTCACACTCACATAGATGACTCCTAAACGTGTAATCTTAAAGACACACTATCTGGTCATATCCTGCCAGACTTAGCAAATCATTAAAAAGCTTTAAGCTTTATTGACTCATCAAAAAGCTTTAATGCTTTACCTCATTTTTGAACATTGTCTTCATCACAAGAATGGGTTTAGTTAGTTGAAAATGTTGAACCGTCATTCATAACTTTGTTTGATATCTTTGAACCTAGCTCTTGGGATCTCCAGTCTGCTAGGTAGAGTTATCGCCATGATGACTTGTCCTAGGCCTTTAACCCCGTTCCCTTTGATGATCTTTCAACCGCCTCTCTAGATAGGCCTTTTGTAAGTGGTTCCGACATGTTATCTCTTGACTTTACGTAGTCAATTGGGATAACACCCCTAGAGAGTAGTTGTCTAACGGTATTGTGTCTCCATCGAGTATGACAAGATTTCCCGTTATACATAACGCTGCCTACCTTACCTATTGTCGCTTGACTATCATAATGTATACATATATGTGCCAAAGGTTTGGTCCAAAATGGAATATCTTCCAAGAAATTCTGGAGCCATTCAGCTTCTTAACCGGCCTTGTCTAAGGCTATAAACTCAGCCTCCACTGTAGAGTGGTCAATGCACATTTTTTTGGATGATTTCCAAGACATCGCTCATCCACCGACTGTTTAGAATCGGTTGAATCGGTGATCTAATTTGCATCACTATACCCCTCTATTATCATGGGATACTTATTGTAGTGCAAAGCATAATTTGGAGCATATTTCAAATACTTCAAAACTCGTTTCATTGTCATGAACGTTCAATGCAAACTTCCTTATGTTGTAGACTAATACATCTCGATTTTCGATTGCATATCAGATTATTGACTACACATAATGTAGTAATTATAACAACAACTGGAATGATTGGCATCAGTTGTGGCTACAACCTTTTAATATATAACACATTTTGTAATCATTCCGCTATTTTCAAGCATTTGTATGCTATTCATTCATATGTCTATATGATATGCAAATTATAGCGCCTCCATTCATGAAACAAATCCAACTTGGAATGGATTTTGGTCATGTTCATCGATTAGTTCACCTCATTATAGACCAACTTATTAATATATTCGTTCATGAACGGTCATGCCTATACAAAAACGTATAGAACTATCTTTCTATGAAAAGTCACAACCTTCAAAGTGACATCATTTCATAAAAGAACTAAACAATATAAATTTTCATTAAAGAAAATGACCTTCCAAGAAAGGCATGTGACCAACTTCCGAATTAGTAGTTTCATCAACTAGTCTTCATTAAGACTAAACAACTGATGATTTTACCAACTACTATATCAATGGAGTTCAAAAATTATATAATTTAGACATTACTCTAACAGTGGCTTTTGTCATGCATAAGCTAAAAGCCCCTACATTTTAAATATTTCATCAACATATCATATATAATCAAATAATGACTATATGATTTGAAGTATTCTTAACATAAACATATTTGTTTACACTCATTAATTTTTGAAACCATTTGACAATATTATTTGGTCAAATCTCGCATGTCATTGTTTGGGTGTTTGTATTAGTCTTTAAAGTGACTTAGCAAGTCGACACACCTTCTTTTTTTTCCCAAGAACCACGAACCCTTTAGGTTGTTCCATATAAATTCTTCCTCCAAATCTCTATTTAAGAAGGTTGTCTTTTACGTCCATCTGATGGATTTCATGGCCATACACGGTGGCTAACGCTATTACCATCCGAATAGATGTGATTCTCGTTACCAGTAATCATGTGTCAAAGTAATCAAGACCTTTTCTTTGGCAATCAATCTTGCCTTATATTTGTCAATAGTAACATCAACTTTTATTTTTCTTCTGAAAATCCACTTAGAACCCAAAGGTTTATTTCCTAGAGGAAGATCAACCAATTTACCCAAGTATGATTACTTCATATGGATTCTATCTTACTATTGACAGTTTCTTTCCGAGGAAGACATAACTTCTTCCAAAGTTTGAAGCTCATTTTCTAACAAGAATGTCAGAAAATATGATCCAATGGAAGCAATTGTCCTTTTACATCTTGGATTCACCTCATTAGGTGTACTTTCCTTTGCTTCCAAAGGTCGTTTAGATATTTCACTAGATGACTCACATTCCTTTTTATACAGATAAATATTCTCTAAGAATTTAGCATTATCTGATTCGATTACCGTATTACTATGAATGTCGGGATTTTCTGATTTATGAATCAGAAAATGATATGCCTTACTATTTGTTGCATATCTTATGAAAACGGAATCAACAGTTTTCGATCCGATTTGTATCTTTTTTTTGGGTTTAAGAACTTGAAATTTACCCAAATATCCCCCACACTTGAAAATACTTCAAGTTGGGTTTTCTTCCTTTCATTCATTTTTCATATGAATGGATTCCGTTTTGCTATGGGGAACTTAATTGAGTGTTCAGTTACCTGTAAGAGTAGCTTCTCCCACAAGATCTGGGGTAAACCAGAACTTACAACAAGGCATTTTATCATCTCCTTTAACGTTCTACTCATTCTTTCCGCAATTCCATTAGATTGCGCTTATGAAAGGGCAGTCATTTGGTGAATAATGCCATATTCCAAACATATTTCTTCAAATGCCGCCTCTATTGCTTTGTAGAGCCAACTACATGAATTGTTGTTTGTGTCATAACAGAGTCAGCATAAATGGTGAAGCTTTTAATCTTCAAACCAATCTGACACAATCAGAATTAATAAACAGTAAAGTTTTTAATCTTCTAACCGAGTAATACCTGATACTGAATCTATTAAACGGTGAAGTTTTTAATCTTCAAACCTTGTAATATGTGACACAATCAAATTTAATAAACGATGAAGTTTTTAATCTTCAAATCGAAAAATAAATTAGAGTAGAAAAATCACTAAGATTTTAATCTCCAAAACGAGTATAAGGTCGACTTTAATTTCCAACAAATGAGTAGAAAGTCACGAAGACTTTAATCTCAACGAATGAGTAAAAAATCGCGCAGATTTTGATCTCGAAGCAGGAGTAGAAAATCACAAAGATTTTAATTTCCATTCCAAATGGTTTTTCAACTAAACTGTCACGGCCCGGATTTCCCACCATCGGGAGTCGTGATGGCGCCTACTGTCGGAGCTAGGCAAGCCAAGCATTCAAACATCTTCGGATAACAATACGACAATAATGAAATAACAAGTTTTAATTAAATGCGGAAGTATTTTAAAACATAAGCTAACTGGAAACCCAAAATGCGGAAGTTTAATATTTCTCTACCCAAGACTGGTGTCGCTATCTCACGAACCTCTAAAGAGTGCTACAAACAGGTCCGAATAAAAAATATATAATGTCTGTCTCGGTACAATGAAAACAAACAGAAAATATAGAAAGGGACTTTAGCCTGCGAACGCCAGCTAGGCTACCTCGTAGTCCTTGGACTGAAGTCAGCTCCCACTCAATGTGCTACTGTTGTGGTCCAAAAGCTGCTCCGGTACCGTGATCTGTGCAAAAAACACAGAAGTGTAGCATCAGGAAAACCGACCCCATGTGCTGGTAAGTGCCTGGCCTAACCGCGGCAAAGTAGTGACGAGGCTAGACAGGACTACCAAATCAACCTGTGCAGTTCAATATATATATGTGCGATAAATGGGAAGAATACCAAAACTAAACAGTTAAAGGGAGGGAAACATGCTGTGGGGGAGTAGAATCCGGACATAAAAGTCATCAACTTAAATAAGAAACATGGCACAACAATAATTAACAGAAACAAGAAATCCAACAGTTGCACGGGATCAACCTTCGTGCTTTTACTCTCATCCCCATCCAAAGTAATCAAATAAAATGCACGGCATCACCCTTCGTGCTTTTCTCACATAACTCTCATTTCATGGCACGGAATGATCTTTCGTGCAGATATAATCAAACAATGGCACGGAATGACCCTTCGTGCATAATATAATCAACAATGGCACGGAATGTCCCTCCGTGCATAATATAATTAACAATGGCACGGAATGACCCTTCGTGCAAATATAATCAACAATGTCACGGAATGACCCTTCGTGCATCATCACTCTTCCTCACCCAAACAACAATCACAACCAAACGGGAGAGGGAATAAACAATAATAGGAAATGTCCCAGCAAGGAGAAAACACAATTAAACAGCTAAATCCTGGCAATGGAGCAATAACAACAACTTTCATTATACTCAAACCATCCCGGCAAGGGATTAATCACATCTCTTTCCAATTCTTTCATTTCTTACTCGATAGTATTTTTATCGTTTGAGCCCACGCTCAAAAGAATTCATAATTCATAATTTATCCTCAAACTTTTCACATTGTGTAGAAAATCATTAATTAGCTTGGAAGAGTCCCAAAGTATACCAAATCAAGTACCAACAAAGACCCACGGTCATGCTAGACATCGGTGTATAGATACTCGTCACCATACCTATACACCGTACTCGATCATTTAGCAAATAACAATTATTAATACTCTAATCCTATTCCCTCAAGCCAAAGTTAGATCAAACACTTACCTCAAATGCTCCAAAAATCCACTCAAGCCTCTAGTATAGCTTTACCCCTCGAATTCACCACAAAACCGCTCGAATCTAGTCACAAATTACTTGAAGGTATCAACAAATGCTAATTGAATCAACTTGAATGCATGAAAATGAATTTCCCAAAATTTTACCAAAATGACCCCGGGCCCACGTGGTCAAAACCCGAGGTTCGAACAAAAACATGGTTACCCATTCCCCCACGAGTACATGTCTATGATTTGTTTTGAAATCGGACCTCAAATTGAGGTCCAAATCCCCAATTTTAAGAAACCCTAGGTTCTACCCAAAATCCCCATTTTCACTCGTGAAAAACCTTGATTTTAAGATGAAAACATGTTAAATGATGTAAAGATTGAAGAAATTAAGTGAAAATCAACTTACAAATGGATTGGAGAAGAAAGTTTTCTTGGAAAATCGCCTATCGAGTGTTTGAGTTGAAAGAATGAAGAAATGAGGTGAAAATTCGACTAAGTATGAAAAATGTAGGTCTCTGATATGGGAATTGCGAACTGGGGTTCGCAATTGCGAACCCTGACCAAAATGTGGGAATTACGAAAAAGCTTCGCATTTGCGAAGCCAGGCCAATGTTGGGACTTTCGCATTTGCGAAAGGGGCCTCGCAATTGCGATCAATGGCGCTCCGCATTAGCGATCAAAATGATCGCATTTGCGACCCAATGCAGATTTTCCGGACTTTGCATTTGCGAAGAGGACGATCGCATTTGCGATCATAGGCCACAAATCCCAGAAATCTCAATTGCGATAAATGGCTCGCATTTGCGAGCTCGCAATTGCGAGTCTCCTCTTCGAAATTGCGAAGATCACGGAAGCAAAATACCAGATTTTTCCAAAAATGAGAAATGCAATCCGACACCTATCCAAAACACATCCGAGCCCTCGGGGCTCCAAACCAAATATGCACACAACCTCAAAAACATCCTATAGACTTACTCGTGCGATCAAATCGCCAAAATAACATCATTTACATAGAATCAAGCCTCAAATCACATGATTTCTTCCAATTTTTCAAAAAACACAAATTTTCCATTTTCAAGTCCGAAACACGTCAAACGACGTCCGATTTCAACCAAATTTTACAAAAAGCGCTTAACACATATTTAAGACTTGTACCGGGCGTCAGAACCAAAATATGAGCCCGATACCATCACCTTTTGATCAAATTTTATTTTTATTTTCCTTAAACATTTTCAAAAAACAATTTCATGGAAAAATTCATTCCTCGGGCCTAGGACCTCGGAATTCGATTCTGGGCATACGCCCAATTCCCATATTTTCCTACGGACCCTCTAGGACCATCAAATTACGGGTCCAGGTCCGTTTACCAAAAATATTGACCGAAGTCAACTTTAACCATATTAATATCAAAATTCATCATTTTTCACACAGAATTCATATTTAAGCCTTCCGACTATACGCCCGGATGATGCACACAAATCGAGGCAAGTAAAAGTGAGGTTTTCAAGGCCTCGGAAGCACATAACGAATGAGGAAACAGGTGATGACCCTTTGGGTCATCACATCCTCCACCTCTAAAACAACCGTTCGTCCTCGAACGGACCAAAGAAAGAAGTACCTGAGTGAGGAAATAGATGAGGATAACGGCTCCGCATATCGGACTCGGACTCCCAGGTTGATGCCGCAGAAGGCTGACCTCTCCACTGGACACGCAGTGAAGGAAAACTCTTCGACCTCAACTATCGAACCTGCCGGTCTAGAATAGCTACCGGCCCCTCCTCGTAGGACAGATACTTGTCCTACTGGACAGTGCTGAAATCTAACACGTGGTTAGGTTGCCGTGATACCTCCTAAGCATAGACACATGAAACACTGGATGCACGGCTGACAAGCTAGGTGGCAAGGCAAGTCTGTAAGCCACCTCTCCCACACAATCAAGAATCTCAAATGGGCCAATGAACCTAGGGCTAAGCTTGCCTTTCTTCCCAAATCTCATCATGCTCTTCATAGGCGACACTCGGAGCAAGACCCGCTCACCAACCATGAAAGCTACATCTCGAACCTTACGAACCGCATAACTCTTTTGCCGCGACTGAGCCGAACGAAGAATGTCCTGAATGATCTTGACCTTATCCAAGGCCTCCTGAACTAAATCTGTACCCAATAACCGACTGGAGACCGACATCGCCTACCATACAACGCCTCATGTGGAGCCATCTGAATGCTGGACTGGTAGTTGTTGTTGTAGGTGAACTCTGCTAAAGGCAAAAACTGGTCCCACGAGCCTCCAAAATCAATGACACAGGCTCGAAGCATATCCTCCAATATCTGAATAGTCCTCTCGGACTGGCCGTCCGTCTGAGGATGGAACGCTGTGCTCAACTGAACCTGGGTGCCCAACTCCTGCTGAACTTCTCTCCAGAAACGTGAGGTAAACTGCGTACCCTGGTCCGAAATGATAGATGTTGGCACCCATGAAGGCGAACAATCTCTCGGATGTAGATCTCAGCTAACCTCCCCGATGAATAAGTGGTTGCAACAGGACTAAAATGCGCTGACTTGGTCAGCCTATCACTAATGACCCACATAGTATCAAACTCCTTCCGAGTCATCGGAAGACCAGTAACAAAATCCATGGTAATCCTCTCCCACTTCCACTCGGGAAGCTTAATCCTCTGAAATAAACCTCCAGGCCTCTGATGCTCATACTTGACCTGCTGATAGTTCAAACACCGAGCCATATATGCTTATCTTTCTTCATCCTACACCACCAATAATGCTGCCGCAAGTCCTGATACATCTTCGCGGTGCCTGGGTGAATAGAATACCGTGAATTATGGGCCTCCGCTAAGATCAACTCTAGAATCCCATCGACATTGGGCACACAAACTCGCCCCTGCAATCTCAAAGCACCATCATCATCTAAAGTCACCTTCGTGGCACCTCCACGCTACACCGTGTCTCTCAGGACACACAAATGTGGATCATCAAATTGCCGATCATGGATGCGCTCCAATAATGAAGAACGAGCGACCGTGCAAGCTAACACTCTGCTAGGCTCGGAAATGTCCAACCTCACAAACCGACTGGCCAAGGCCTAAATATCTAAAGCAAGCGGTCTCTGGCTGACCGGAACATAAGCAAGACTACCCATGCTGGCGGACTTCCTACTCAATGCATCGGCCACCACATTGGCTCTCCCCGGGTGGTACAAAATAGTAACATCATAATCCTTTAATAGCTCCAACCACCTCCGCTGTCTCAAATTCAACTCCTTCTACTTGAACAAGTATTGCAGACTCTTGTGATCAGTGTACACCTCACACGTCACACCATATAAG
>MU780229.1:27383-90603 GCA_026770625.1 Nicotiana glauca | reverse complement strand
TTTTTGTTTATCTATTTATTCTGGTGATTGAACTTGCTAATGAGCTATTTTGTTCATACCTAAATTTGTGCTTGAATATCTGTATCCAAAAGATAAATTCTAGGCATTAATTATGAAGTGTTGTTTGGAAAAATAGGTTTGATACTTAAATCATTTAGCTTGACCAATGTTTAGGAAGTTTTAAATGTTACGATGAGTGCATGACCAATGTTTGAACTTTCTTATATAAATACATCGCTAATTCATATTGAAGTTCCGCAGTAGTATAGAAGACAGTAAGATCCCATCAGCCTTATTTCTTTACTGATTTCTTGAAATAGAGTTGAGTCATGCCATGCCAAATAAAATTACAAATTGCGTGGCCCTCTTTTATTACCCATTAAAAATACTTAGAAACCAGGATGTTCCATTTAGCGAATTTTCATGGCGTCTCGCAAAGATAACAACTCGTTAGTCTCTTTAGATGTGATTCTAATAAAAAAATACATTTCTAAACTCGGGTGTGCATTTCATGTAACCCAAATCCAAATCCTAAAACGTTGAATAAGAATGTATCAAGGATCCGGGTGCATTTCATGTGACGTGATCCGAAAATACGTTCTTAAACGACGTTCACTTTCTTAAAATAAAATAATTTGACAAAAAGCGATAATTAATTTAAATGCACAAATAGGATAACATGTATTAAATTCAAACATTTTAGCCAAATATGACAGTTGAGCGACCGTGCTAGAACCACGGAACTCGGGAGTGCCTAACACCTTCTCCCGGGTTAACAGAATTCCTTACCCGGATTTCTGGTTCGCGACTGTTAAACAGAGTCAAACCCTTCCTCGATTCGGGATTCAAAAACGGTGACTTGGGACACCATAAATCTCCTAAGTGGCGACTCTGATTTCTTAAATAAAAACGAATCCCGTTTCGATTGTCCTTAAAATGGAAAAACTCCTTTCTTTATTATATCCCTTCCCCGGGATGTAGTAAAACCCGTAATAGCGTAAAAAAGGAGGTGTGACAACTGCTCCACCATGCTCCGCTACAACACAACCATTACTACCAAAGCATGCTTTCGACACTTCGGTTTTCACCTTCCAAAACCCTATCTTTTAGGATGACCCTTCTCAGTATCCTCAATATACTTACTCTCAGCCACCACCATATGAGCCTACACCGGGGCAGGACAAAACCCCTAAAGCCCCAGAACAGGATGAAACGACGAAAAGAATGAGAAGCCTTGAGTAGAGTTTAAAGAATATGTAAGGTTTAAACGGGCAGGAAAGTGTTTCTTACACTGATCTGTATAGGGAGTTCGATCCAGCCTTAAAAGATATAATTGTTATCGCTGATGCGAAAGAAAGCCAAAGGTGACCTCGAAGCAAGAGGAAAGGGAAAAGAAGAGCAAAATCACGAGACAGAACCAGAAAAGAAAACTAATTTGAAAAAAAGGAACACAAATGTACGTGCCCAAGCAAGCTTATGTGGTGCGGGGGACAATCAAACCACCTTGGCTGAGTGAGCCAGTGGTTATTTGACGCATACCACATAAGCCTACGACGATCCCTGCTACAGTGCCATGGAATTATCATCAGACGGTGGTTACGTACAAGGGTAAAAAGATCTTGGGAGAGCTGTTAGAAAACCCCCTTGTTGAGAAATATTCAAATGTAGAGGAGGTAAACAATGCCACCAGAAGGCGTTTCCCGCCTAATAAGCATGTGAGTGCTGAGGAAGTCAAGCCTAAGTACAATAAAGAGGAAGATGATGAGGTCTTCACGGCTGAAGAAAGTGAGGAAATACGTGGGGCAATGAGGAAAATACTCTGTGAAACCCACATGGTCCAGCCGGGAGAGGGCACTAGCACCGCTGAGGTGTTATATATAGGACCAAGCGCCAAGCTTCAAAACTGGAAGGCTACGCCATTTCCGATCAGGCAGAAGTCCCGGTAGACTAGCCTGACACTTTTTCTGCATCCCGAGTTATTCCAGGGCTTAACTCGGATGTTTCCTTTAGTTTCTTGTCTTTAAATTCCCGAATGTGAACCCTGTTATATTCAAAATTCCAAGAAATGAAATCAATATTTCATCGTTCATTTTCTTTATTTTGCTCCTTCATTTCTTCCTTTTTAGCTCTAATAATGCAGCTTTAAATAACATGACATGCTTGCGGACTTCATGCCCAGACTCAAACACACTGTCTAAACTGTAAAATAATGAATCAAGAGTCGAAATGCAAAGAAGTTAACTTTGAGAAAATAAAACAAAGAATTGGAACAATTGAAGGAAAATTGGTTCGCGGGTCGGAAAGACCCATACATTACAACCACAAGAGTACTGCTAAAAGAGTACGCTCTACTCATGGCACATCCAGACAGTTGTATCAACAAAGAAAGGCCCACGCTTACGACAAGAAAGTACGACTCATGAATTTTGAAATGGGACAACTAGTGTCAAAATGTATTCTTCCTCATCATCAGGAAGTCGAAGGAAATTCGATCCTAATTGGAAGGGTCCATACGTCATCTGGAAAATATTACTGAGAGGAGCATCGTATTTGGAAGATATCAAAGGAAATATTCCCAAAACAGCTGTGAATGCAGATGCAGTAAAAGGTACTATGTATAGTCTCTCTGCAGTGTTAATTTTTGCACAATTGAGATGACGAAGGCTTTTCTTCTCGCTATCCAAACACTATCAATCCTTCGTAAACCCTTTGAGCTGGTTACTCTTCTTTGATTACCCTTTTTGGAACCCGGAAGTACCAGCGAAAAAAGAAAAAGAAAAGAAAAAAGAAAGAAAAGAAAAAGAAAGAGAAAAGAAAAAATAAAAAGAAAATAAAAGAAAAGAAAAGAAAAAAAAAGAAAAAAAGAAGAAGAGAAAAACAAAGAAAACGAAAAACAAAATAAAACAAAACGTAGTTGTCTGAACTACGTCTGACCTGATTTCGAAAGGATACATAGGCAGCCTCTCCCTGGGGTTCAGTCACACCAAAATAAAAATCCCAATTCCCCCCAAAAAGATGAAACTGGGACAGATGATATAATGGTTCGGCTATAAATCCGCCGAAATGGTTCCAAAGTTGTAGTTCCCCCCAAAACTCTTTTTACCCCAAAGACCTTGTCCAAGTCCTTCCGATCAATTAGCAAAAGCAGGGAAGTGGCAAACTTCATTGTTGGAATCTGGTATAATTCAAATCGAGAGAAATAAAATGAGAGAGTCTTATCGGTGAAAACCTTCGGGCACCATAAGGCGACAGGAGTAGAGAAATCGAAAATGAGAGAGTCCGCTTAGTGAAAACTTGCAATGAGCACTATCGGGTGACGGTGAGTAGAGAAATGAGAGAGGTCGATTAGCGAAAACCCGCAAAGGGCGCTGTCGGCCGAAAAGAAGATATCTCATCACTAAAAGTCCTAGCAAGGCTCCCTGGTTTAGGAACGCGGATCAATGGGTTCGCACGAAGCTGGAAAGTTGGTGCAGGTCGGGCATCCAGTCCAAAAAGCATGTCATGATCATTTGAAGCCAGCATGCACCCTAGATAAGTCCTTCTTTTCTCCCGAAAGGGACACTTCTCTTCAAACTCATATACTTGCCTTTTTGCATACTTCTCTTTGAATCCCTTTCAGTTTAACACTGATTCCGGAATTACTATAAAGAAAAGTGGAAAGATTGGTTCTATCGGGCTCCTCCTGGAAAAAGCTGGAAAAAATACCCAGCCTCAGTGGTTGCGTCAGTCTAATCCCGACTGACCATAGTGGTTGATACTTTCGAAGCAAAGACATTGGAAAAGAAAGAAAATCAAAGGCGAGGGCAGAATAAAGTAAAAAGGACAGAGCCCACACGGGCAAGTCATAATGAAATCCTGAGAGTTGAACCCGGTCATTTTGAAAAAAGATTCACCCTCAAGGCCAACGAGCAGCAAAGTTCCCAACGGAAATAAGGCCGGGACCAAGCAACTGAGATGATCAAGTCCACAAAACCAACCACCGTTCAAAACTAACAATTGTTCTTTGTGTAAAAAATTTGAAACAGGTGCAATACAAAGGAACCGTGCAATAGGCAGGTGCAACCAAAAGAAAGAAAAACGCGCAAGTGCTGAAACAACTTTGCAGCAAATAATCAATGCAAAAGGGAAGTTTCCTCCAAGTTCTTTCCAGCTTTTATCAAAATAAAGAAAAGAGATAACAAAAGAAGAAAATCCCAAAAGAGGTTAGTTTAGAATTCCCAATACCAACTTGGTACTTTGTTAGCCAACATTAGGGCTTCAATCCCTGAGTTGAGCGTTTTTTCCCTTAGACAACACTAGGGCTCCAATCCCTGAGTTGAGCATTTTTCCTTTAGCCAACATTAGGTCTCCAATCCCTGACTTGAACGTTTTTTTCCATTTAGCCGATATTAGGGCTCCAATCCCTGAGTTGAGCATTTTTACCCTTTAGCCGACATTAGGGCTCCAATCCCCGAGTTGAGCATTTTTTCCCTTTAGCCGACATTAGGGCTCCAATCCCTGAGTTGAGCAATTTTTCCCATTAGCCGACATTAGGGCTCCAATCCCTAAGTTGAGCAATTTTTCCCTTTAGCCGACATTAGGGCTCCAATCCATGAGTTTAGTATTTTTTCCATTTAGTCGACATTAGGGCTCCAATCCCTGAGTTGAGCGTTTATACCCTTTTGTCGACATTAGGGCTCCAATCCCTAAGTTGAGCGTTTATACCCTTTAGCCGACATTAGGGCTCCAATCCCTGAGTTGAGTATTTTTTTCCTTTAGCCGACATTAGGGCTCCAATCCCTGAGTTGAGAAATTTTTCCCTTTAGCTGACATTAGGGCTCAAATCCCTGAGTTGAGCAATTTTTCCCTTTAGCCGACATTAGGGCTCCAATCCCTGAGTTGAGCGTTTTTTCCTTTAGCCGATATTAGGGCTCCAATTCTTGAGTTGAGCATTTTTCCCTTTAGCCGACATTAGGGCTCCAATCCCTGAGTTGAGCAATTTTTCCCTTTAGCCGACATTAGGGCTCCAATCCCTGAGTTGAGCAATTTTTTCCTTTCGCCAACATTAGGGCTCCAATCCATGAGTTGAGCGTTTTTTCCCTTTAGCTGACATTAAGGCTCTAATCCCTGAGTTGAGCATTTGTTCCCTTTAGCCGACATTAGGGATCCAATCCCTGAGTTGAGCGTTTTTTACATTTAGCCGACATTAGGGCTCCAATCCCTGAGTTGAGCAATTTTTCCCTTTAGCCGACATTAGGGCTCCAATCCCTTAGTTGAGCGTTTGTTCCCTTTAGCCGACATTAGGGCTCCAATCCCTGAGTTGAGCATTTTTTCCCTTTAGCCGACATTAGGGCTCCAATCCCTAAGTTGAGCAATTTTTCCCTTTAGCCGACATTAGGGCTCCAATCCCTGAGTTGAGCATTTTTTCCTTTTAACCGACATTAGGGCTCTAATCCTTGAGTTGAGAGTTTTTTCCTTAGCCAACATTAGGGCTTCAATCCCTGAGTTGAGCATTTTTCCCTTTAGCCAGCATTAGGGCTCCAATCCCTGAGTTGAGCGTTTTCTTTTTACCAACATTAGGACTCTGATCCCTGAGTTGCGCCTTTTAGACATAGGGCCTCCAAGTCCCGCATTTGTTCCATCATAGATAAGTATAATCCAAAAAAAAACGAGGATCTCCCTACACAATCCTGATTTGATTGCTTAGATATGCGTCACAACTAACTCACGAAAATTTCCTAGTAAAAACTGGGGCAGAAAAATTTCGTTCGTTTGTTTGTTTTGGTATCCTACGCAGGTTGATCTCAAGACACAGGGTGCGAGATGACCAATGGAATAAATCTCAATCCAGAATCAAGAAAAGAAGAAAAGAAGAAAAGAAGAAAAAAGAAATGAACTCAAATGTGAAGCAATTAAGGGTGCGAATTGCTCAAAATCTAATTGAAGTCACAAGCTCCGTTGATCCTGTTTTGACCCAATGCTGCATGAAGAAGTAAATACCTACAACTTGCGAGCATCAAGATTCAGATCGAAATCCACAGCAAAATCAACTAAGACTCAAGATCAAGTTTCAAGAGAATCATAGATAAGAATCTTGTAACTCATAGTTGATAGGCATAGCCAGCTTAGCTTTGATTTTCCTTTTGGTGTAATAAGGAGGTCAGCAAGCAGTAGCAACAGCAGTGAAATCACATCTCCTGGTAGTCCCAGCTACCAAAATTTTCAGAACTACACTGACCTGATTTCTTTATAGCCAAGGATATGTAGGCAACCTTTGAAGCAGAGTTCGGTCAGACGATTTCAAAATTCTTCTCATGGAGTGCTAGGCAGGCAAAAATCCTTCATGGTGCTCATTTATCTTTGCCCGAAAATCCTTCGTGTCTTCGAGCAAAGAGGGGCAGCTGTGAGCACGTGATTTTTGCCACGCTTAATTTACTCCTATAAATTCGTTAGAATTAAAAATTTTCTTTTATTATTTGAATTTTTAGGAATTAATTGCATGCTTTTACGTCTTCTTTGTATTTTTACGTGCATTTTTAGTTGCTATAATTCATAAAAAATTACAAAAATAATGTGTTTACATTTAGAATTTGATTTTATATTGTTAATCAATTAACATTAATAATATAAAAGAAAAATAACAAAAATTGTCCTTATTACCATTTTAAATTCTACAATTTACATTTTTAGTTTAGTTTTCTTTTAAATTAGGAATTACTTAATTTTGAAAATTATTTAGTATAATTCTAAATTTGATCTGGGTCTTTTAGTTTTGATCTTACATTTAATAAAATCAGAAAAAATCAAATAAAAAGAGATAATGAGTAAAGTACACAAATAAATAAGGGACGAAAAACAAAAGAAATTAAATAACAAGGAAAAGGAATTTGGGCTGTTACATTGAAGTAATTTTGAGCCCAAATACATGCTCAACCCTTTGGCCCAAACCAACCCCAACCCAGTCCCTGATCCGGTCCAGAGACGCCCAAAACGATGTCGTTTTGATGTCAATGGATTTGGACCACTCATCTCCCCAATCCAACGGCCATAATTGATCCTTACATTTACATAAAAATGTCCAAAAATCAGTCTTAACCCTAGAGACATAACCTCACCTCCTCGTACCATCGCCTCCTCTACCGGCCACCGTGCTGCCACCTTTCTCCTCCGCTGCCGCCGACGGACGCTACCACCACCAATCCATCTCAAATTAACACCCCATATTCCTCTCGTCTCCCTCATCTCGAATCTACAAATAATGTCCTTCAAATCCTGGCCAAAAGCGTCGAATATTGGATCGAAAATTCTCCGGCCAAGACGCTACTTCGTCCAAATCCCTCCAAATCAACACCATAGACTCTCCCCACCACCCTCATCCTAAAACACCAATTGGTTTTTTTCGAATCCCACTGTAACTCCTCGAATTTGGATTCAAAGATTTCCCAGCGAAACCCTAGATGCTCTGAATTGCCCCAAATTGGTATTGCATGACCCTCGCCTCCTCCTCATGATGTTTTCATCACTGTTGCTGCCGAAATATCGGCAGAAGTCATTCAAGTGTTGAATTAAAATGGCAGCCGAGTTTCTTGAGTGAGTTTTAACTTTCTTTTCTTTATTCGTTTTACCTTCTTCTATCGTTCTTATTACCACAGTGACTAAATTCTTGTTAATTTTCATTTGTTTAATTTTTTGTTCAATTTCAGTTAGTTCAGTGTTTGATTGCTTGATTACTTATATTTTAATTTAGTACATTATTAGTAGGATTTTTATTAGATTAGGATTCGATATGTTTTAACTTTGTTCCCTGAGCTTTCCCAGTATGCCTTCATTAAAAATAGGTTTTAGGTTAATATTTGGTTATCATTAGTTCCTCTCTGATTTGGTATGAATGCATTCTTACTGACTTTTTCTTTAGTTTAAATCATGATTTAGGTTCTCGTTCAAATTCTGTTTGGGTTTAGTTTGATTTGGTTAAGGGGTGCTGTTAGCTTAATTGGATAGTTAATAAATTTAGTAAGTATTCAGGTTAGTTCAAAATTAAAGAATCTTTCATAATTTAATTAGAATTTCCTAGAACATTTTAGACTCTTCTAGAAGGTGATCTTAGTATACATTTCAATAAACATGAGGGTGGTAACTTGTGTAAAAAGTTAAAAACTAGAGGACTAAATTGAAATTGAACAAAGACTGAAAAGAAAAGAAAATAATCTGATAAGGCTCCCTTGTGCCTATAAAAGGGCATCACCTTTGCTTCATTCACAAGTTTTACACACCCCTGGAAATTCCCAGAGTTTCCAGCCATCAAAAATTCCCTCTCAAAAATATTTTTCTCCAATTTTCAGATTAGCATTTTGAAATTCAAAATTGCAAAAATCCAAAAACAGTAGAAAACAGGAAAAAACAAAAACATTTTACTATTTCATTGCCTATTTCAATCATTTTCAAGTTCCTATTTAGTGTTCTTCTTTTTTGCTCTAATATCGAGTGTTAAAGGTATCCCGAGGTTCTTTGATGCTTCAATTCGAGTGAACTTGGTCCTATTAAGTGGGTTTCAGTTTGAGTTTAGCTTTACTAAGGATTCAAGAGTATTTCGAATTGGATTTTGAGCTTCTGTGGGTTTATTCACGCTGGTTTTGGAGTGATTTACTAAGTTCTCTGTTAGTTATTGAATATTATGGACTTTAAACTTACTCCTGGGCTGTTAGTTATTGTACATTGTTGTTGAGGCTTCCAGTTATTGCTGATGACCTATCATTCATTTGTTTCCATTTCGAATCCAGTTACCTTTTAGCTCCAAATGTATGTGAAGAATCAGATCAACTTATGTGCACATCCATGAAGTTCAATAACGAACCAATTATTACACATATATTTTGCTATATCTCATTTCACTCGTTCATAAGTAGTGTTGTTTGACCATAGTTTAGTCATGTTAATGAAACTTTTGGACTGTATAATTTGGATTGTTTTGAAGTTGATTTAGACTGGTACAAAGCTAGGAATCTGTTGTAGCCTAATATAGTCTATTTGGTGATTTAATTAGATTGAATCTCATCTCTTGTTTGTGATCCAATAAGACTGAATATATATAAGGTTAGGAATCGATTTATCATGCTTATTATTGTTTATAAATGACTATTGTCAAATTGTGATCTCAATTGTACATAGCCAGTTTAGATTCCAGGTGCTTGTTCAATAATAGCGGCTTCAACATGTTAAATGAATTTTCAAATCGATTATGGTTTCAACATTAAGTTTTTAGCATGTTCAGCACATTTCAATTTTTCCGAAATTAGTGATGATCTTAGCCTCAAATTGGCATTTCAAATCTATATAGTTAGAAGTTGACAATAATAATGAAGGGCCTAAATAATGAAACTAGTCTATTAAGAGGCCCAAACTCAATAATTGCTGAAATTCAGTCTATAGAAATCAATCCTCTATATAATTAAACCTTGGGCCAGTCTCAGAAACTCAATGCAGGCTTCCCTTGTCCAAACTGCTATCGCTACGGACTTGGGCCAGATTTGTCAAAGCCCAAAAGCGTTGGGGGCATAAAACCCATTAAAATTACCTTAGAAATATGGGGGATTAATTTGTAATATTAATTTAGTTTTTTGAGTTAGGTAGCGGGTTCAAATTAAGAGGGTCCTCCCTTTTGTTTGAATTCGGATCGAGGCCCGAATTTATAAATACAAATTAATTATGCCCTTTTAGAGACAAACAATAACTAGAAAATCTTAGTTTACTTTAGGTTGGCCTTTAAATAATAAAATGAGGCGAACCTCGCCAAACAAAATATAGAAATTGCGGGGCCTTCATTAATTGATTAATTAAAATACTTAGAATTCGGGGCGTGCCGTTTAGCGAAATTCGCGGCCCTTCGCAAAGTTAAAAAGACGTTAGTCACTTTAGGCGCGTTTTTTAATAATTTTACTTTCCTAAATACGGGTGTGCATTTCATGCGACCCAAATCCAAATCTAAAAACGTCGAATAAAAATGTGTCAAGGATCCGGGTGCATTTCATGTGATGTGATCCGAAAATACGTTTTTAAACGACGTTCATTCTCATAAAAATTATCAAAAGCGCCAAATAATTATAAAATTGCACTATAGGTTGAAATATGTATAAAAATTAGACTTTAGTCATTTATAATAATTTAAGCGATCGTGCTAGAACCACGGGATTCGAGGGTGCCTAACACCTTCCCTCGGGTCAACAGAATTCCTTACACATAATTTCTGGTTCGCAGACTCCAATTGGGAAGTCAACAATTTTTTGCTCGATTTGGGATTTAAATTAAACCGGTAACTTGGGACACCAAAAGCCAATCCTATCCCAATTGGCGACTGTAAAAATAAATAAATAATCTCATTTCGAATAATGTCAATTTAAATGGAAAAACTCCCTTATACATTTATCATTCGGCGTATGTGTGTAAAAAAGGATGTGTGACAGGCGCGTACTTTAATAATATTACCTTCCTAAACTCGGGTGTGCATTTCATGTGACCCAAATCCAAATCCTTATAATGTTGAATAAAATGTATTTCGAATTACGGGTGCATTTTATGTGATGTGATCCAAAGACATATTTCAGACAACGTTAAATCTTCTTTTAAAATGAATAAAAGCGATTAAAAGTAAAAATGCACATAGGTTTAAAATTATTTTAAAATCAGATAATTATGCTAATTAGTTGAGAGACCGTGCTAGAACCACGGAACTCGGGAGTGCCTATCACCATCTCCCAGGTTAACAGAATTCTTTACCCGGGTTTCTGGTTCGCGGACTGTAATACAGAGTCAACCATTTCCTCGATTTGGGATATTGAACCGGTGACTTGGGACACTATAAATCTCCCAAGTGGCGACTCTGAATCTTTTAATAATAAATCTCGTTTCGATTGTCCTTAAATTGGAAAAACTCCCTTTATTATACCCTTTCCGGGGTGTAGTGAAAAAGGGGGTGTGACAATTATAACACACAAAATTTGTATTTTTAGTTATAAAAAAGATTCTCAACCAAAAAATACCACAAAAATATAGCAATCTTCAGAGAAATTATATAATACATCTGAATACATAAATTATATTAATCAAAAAAACTTATGAATACATTCATGTCATATAGCGAGACAGTGAATACGATGAAATACATAAAATACAACGGGATACATTGAAATACAATGAAAAAAAGATAGAGAATACAATAAAATACATGGAACACAGCGAGATACATTGAATTACAATTAAAAAAAAAGGCGGCGGAAGGATCATTGAGGAGGTTAAAGACTGCTTGTGAGAGGGCGAAGAGGACTCTGTCATCGACTGCACAGACCACAATTGAGATTGATTCTTTGTATGAAGGTATTGATTTTTACTCGGCTATTACTAGAGCGAGATGTGAGGAGATGAACATGGATTTGTTCAGAAAGTGTATGGAGCCAGTGGAGAAGTGTTTGAGGGATGCCAAGATGGATAAGAGCAGTATTCATGATGTGGTTCTCGTCGGTGGATCAACTAGGATTCCCAAAGTTCAGCAATTACTTCAAGATTCTGATTTTCAATGGGAAGGAGCTTTGTGAAAGCATCAACCCAGACGAAGCAATATCCTTTAAAGAGGGTCTTAAAGAGGTTTTTCGGCGACCGGAAAACCAAGCAAAAACGACGGCGGAAGGATCATTGCGCTGGTGTAAAGAGAAGGGAAAGTGGGAAGGGATACAAAGAAAATCGGTGAAAGGAGGAAGAGATCGTAAATTTTAATGGGATGGGGGAAGAGAATGGCATGTATCAAAGTAGAGAGAAAAAAATTAGTATAACTGATTAGCATATTTAGTGGCTTAGGGCTAGGAGGTAACCAAAATTAAATATTTTGCTATAAACCTTAAAGGGTATCTATAGGATATAATTTTTTAAAATGGTATTTATTTAAAATAAATAAGGTGTGAACCTATGCTGTAGGAGGTAAAAATTTTAAAATTTATTAAGTATTGATTAAAAAGTAAATACATTTTAAATATTTGCTAAAAAGTAAAAATATATCCAATTAGTGGCTAATTGTGCACTTTCACCGTTATAGTCAGACTCGAACGCCCAAACCATCAAAGGCCCAAACCAGATTTTTACGAATCGCATGTCAAAGCAAAACTCAACTTGCATGAAGTTTTCCTTCTTCCCAAAATTATATTTTTGTCCAAACAAATAGTTTAGGGTTTATACTTCTCTGTTGCTGTACAGTAGAGCTTACTGCTAATAAAAATCCTTCACCTTTTCCAGTATACAAGCTACAGAAGACAAGCAACAGAAGAGGGAAAGAAGATGAAGTTGGATGTTAACGTTTTGAGATACCTTTCCAAAGATGATTTCCGGGTCCTCACTGCCGTTGAGATGGGCATGCGCAATGTCTCTACCCTTTCCATTTTTTCACTCTATTTACTTTCTTAATTTTTTTCTTTTCAGTTTATAATCCTTCTTTGTTTACTTTTTTTTTCTTTTTCCAGCATGAAATTGTGCCTTCTGAGCTCATTGACCGTATTGCTTCCCTCAAGTTAGTCCTTTTTTGTTTCCCTTAATTGGAGTATATTGTCTGCTGTTGCGTTGATGTGTTAGTAATTTTTATTTTCTTCTTTTAATTATATTTAATTATATAGGCATGGGGGCTCATATAAAGTGTTGAAGAATTTGCTAAAGCACAAATTAGTCCATCATGATGCTTCTAAATGTGAGTGCTTTTTATTGCTTTGTTTTTTACTATTTGTTTGTCCCTTTTTTGTGACCTGCCATTTATTCTGAATTTTGTTTCTTAACGTTGCTGTATAGATGATGGATTTCGACTCACCTACCTTGGTTACGATTTTCTTGCAATCAAAACCATGGTTAATCGTGGTGTATTTAGTGGAGTGGGTCGTCAACTTGGCACTGGGAAAGAGTCTGGTAACAATCTTTAATCTGTATATTCTTGTGTTTTACTTTTTTTTTGTTACTTTGTGATTTACACTATCATGTTCTTAACTATCCATTTGTCCAATAGATATTTTTGAGGTCGCAAAGGAAGACGGCACAGTTCTTGCAATGAAGTTACACAGGCTCGGTAGGGTTTCATTTAGGGCAGTCAAAGCAAAACGTGACTATTTGAGGCATCGTAGCAGCTATAATTGGCTCTACTTATCGCGGCTTGCTGCCTTGAAAGAGTTTGCATTTATGAAGGTGATTGCACTTCTCTAATTTGCCTTATCGTCTTCAATGTTGTCAAAGGCTCATTTGAGGCGTGCTTAATATCTGAAGCTCGAAGAAGCTCAGCGCAGGCACTTCCCCCTCTTAGGCTGCTCTTCGGTGTAGGCAAGGTTCTAAGGCGCGTGTCTCATTGCCATAAATTCTTAGTTGCACTTTTTTTTTTTAACTAAGCTCACACTTTAGTTGCGCTTTGCGCAAAGCTTTGATAGACCCGCAGCACTTTTTAACGCTTTTCTCCTTTGACAACACTAATTGTCCTTGAATTTGGATATTTGTTTTGATATTTAGTGCTCGTGTAAGCAGGCACTAGAAGAACATGGATTCCCTGTTCCAAATGCTGTCGATTGCAATCGACATTGTTTGATTATGTCACTTGTACCAGGTTATCCACTGTAAGTAATGCACACTTTTTTTTAATGCCATCTTGGTGGGTCTACATTCTGGTGATGCTGCTGTTTTACTTTATTATGTATGCTAAACTTAATTTTCAGATGAAGGCCACTTGTTTTTTGTCTTAAGCATAACTATGGCCATAAATTCCACTTTCCCTTTATACTTCTCTCTAGGTCCTGATTCCTTCTCAGGGAATAGGATGCATGTGTGGTAAGAGATAATGACGATTTTTTGGATCAGTTTTGCTTGACTTTTTGTTTAAGAAGTTTGAGGGGAGATTGAGGCCGTTTCTAAAAGTTTTTAGTCCATCATCAATCTTTAGTGCCGTTGAAGAAGAAATTCAATGGCGATGAAGATTTTTCTAATGGTCTTTTTAGTTCTAGGGTCCTTCGTCATTGGTTATATCTAGAATTAGATATTAGTAATTTCTTTAAACTTCTATGAACTAGGTGTTATTTACCTAGCAGTACATATGCAATGCTTTGTCAATGCCAACAACAACAACAACATCAACCTAGTAAAATCCCACAAGTGGGGTTTGGGGAGGGTAGAGTGTACACAGACCTTACCCCTACCCCGAGGAGTAGAGAGGCTGTTTCCGGAAGACCCTCGGCTTAAGAAGATGAAAAGAGAGACAATATATCAGAAAACAATAGATGTAACGACAACAACATAATATCACAGAGTAGATGCAAAGCACTAACAATAATCAGTAGATAGGGTCAGGCACAAAGAAAAACAGTAGAATAGTGGGAACACATCATGACCACTAGCTGTCTAAGACAAAGCCCTATCGGATTAGCCTCACACCTGTACAAAGAAGAACAATGCTCAACTATGTCCTAGCCTACAACCCTAATGCTCGACCTCCAAACCTTCCTATCAAGGGCCATATCCTTGGAAATCTGAAGCCAATCCATGTCCTGTCTGATCACCTCTCCCCAATACTTCTTAGGCCGCCCTCTACCTCTTCTCGTACCCTCCCAAACTAACCGCTCACACCTCCTTACCGGGGCATCTGGGCTTCTCCTCAGTACGTGCCCGAACCATTTGAGCCTCGCTTCCCGCATCTTATCATGCATAGGAGCTACGCCCACCTTCTCCCGAATAACTTCGTTCCTAATCTTATTCATCCTAGTGTGCTCGCACATCCACCTCAACCTCATCATTTTTGCTACCTTCATCTTCTGGATGTGTGATTGCTTAATTGGCCAACACTCAGCCCCATACAACATGGTCGGTCTAACCACCACTCTATAAAACTTACCTTTGGGCGACAGAGGCACTTTGTCAATGCCAAGTTTCACAATATTAGTCATAAGGATGCGATGAAATGAGAATTACTTATTTCTAATCACCATCATAACTTGAAAAAATATATTCTGTTTGTGGTATTGGAGGTTCTGCACAACCGTTATGTCTCTGTAATTGAGTTTTCATGTAGTATCATAGAATTCTACATAGCTTGCTTCATAGGAATTATCATGTTCTATTTTTCGTTTCTTCAAGTGTAATCGCCTTTAAAAATGGTATGTTAGAGTCATGGACCTTTGCATGATCAATTATGTGGCTAAACTGGCCTTTGGAAGCTTAAGTAAGTTTGTAGCCCTAACTTTTCTTCCCAACTACTACTTGGGGATTCTCGCTCCTGCACAAACTCTATAATCTTGCTAGTCTATTTTTTACTTATAGCAACAGCTCCTTGTAAGATACACAGAATACTCTATTTAATAGCATTATGAGAATAATGTTAAGCAGTAATAATAACTGTTATGTAGGTCTTAAACCTTGGAAAAACAGATTTTTGATCTTCAACTGTGTGTGCATTATTGTCGTATTTTTGGTTGCTTCCTAGAAATGCTGTTGGGAAAACTTATTATGATGGTCAAAATAGTGTCCAGGTTAAGGAGCTGCAAAACCCAGATGTGGTTTTTGAAACAATCATTGGTGCTGTTGTTCGTCTGGCAGAACACGGGCTTATTCACTGCGATTTTAATGAATTTAACATAATGGTATCTTATGATCTTTCTTTGATTTATTTGAAGCTATCATTATATTTAACTGCTGTATTTTGTTTCTTGTGAGCTTGGTTTGCTGAGTGTACAACTATGATATGTTGATTTCATTTTTCAGTTCTTTGCCCTTTTCAATTGCTCTGAATTTTATTATATAGGCTTATACTAGACCTGATTATCAGTTTTCTGATTTTCCTTGTATTAATTAATTGGATTGCAGATTGATGATGATGAAAAGGTCACCATGATTGATTTCCCGCAAATGGTGTCAGTCTCTCATCCTAATGCCCAAATGTAGGATACTGTACCATTTTATTCGATCTGAATACCATTCGTTGCTACTGATACAATTTTCTATATTTCAGGTATTTTGACCGTGATGTCGAGTGCATCTACAAGTTCTTTGAAAAGCGGTTAGTGACTACTCTATTGTGTTTAATTGTACTTGTTCATTTGTTTGACCAAGAAACTATTGTTCCACTTTATGATGTATTTCTGTGACTCATCTTTTGAATTCACTTTTTTATCCAGATATTTTGGGCTGTTACATATGTTTTTTGGGATGCTAAATTTTCCTCTGAAATGTGAGCTCATACTTTATTTCTCTCACCTATCTTTAGGTTCAATATGTTATTTGAAGAAAATGAAAATGATTCTGATGGTTCAGAGGCTGAAATGGATGAAGTTGGACGGCCCCAGTTCTTTGAAATAAACAAAAATAGCGGTTTCTTGGACAAAGAACTTGCTGCTAGTGGTTTTACAAGAAAGGATCAAAATGAGTTGGAAAAGGTACAATCAGACTACTGTTTTTGGCTTGCATTAAAAATTGTTAACCTTATTAGGAAAAAGAAGAAGCTTCATGGAGGTTGATTGACTTATCCTGGGACTTATATGAAGCTGTTTGTCGTATTGATCTGGAAAGTTAACTTTGAATATTGCAACTGTGTGACAAATGTGATTGATGCTATCTGTTGATGATACCTGAGTTGGATTATGAGTCTTTAGTACTTGATTCCACACGATGCAAAGTAATGAATGCAAATTGTAGTCTTAGTTATGACAATCTTAGAAGTTTTATACTGTAGTGAGTGGTGAAATTTAGGATAAGGATCTGAGAGAATGAGGTGGAAACATTGATCATCAGCAAAATTTCTAATTACAATGACTTCATAAAAATGATTTAATTATCATCATCATGTTTTCTTGTGAAGTCCTTAGGGAATCCTTTATGGTCTGCCTCAGAGAATGAATAATGGAGTTACTTTGGAGGACTGCTTGAGAAGTGCTAAGAAGGAATCAATCTCATAATCATGCAAAGAGTATAGGTTATAATGCAATTTCTCATGTAAAATGCTAAGATATAAGATATGACCTCTTTTCCTTGAAATCAATGATAAAATGTACATAATTTTACTTATAAATATATGATACAACCCAGGGAGAACCACACCCCAAAAGGCTATATAAACCCCCCACCAGCACATTGCCATACCGATGTGGGACTCAAGTCCCATACCTTGCAATGGATCATAACAAACCACCATGCTCCACATCCGTCGTCCTCGACGACTGTGCGCGAGACCGGCTAGAACACTGCAATACCGCCGTCACCATCCATGGCACGGTGGGCACGGAGGGCGGTAGGTGGCTCTGATATCATTGATACAACCCAGGAGAACCACACCCCAAAAGCAAGGTATGGGACTTGAGTCGCATATCGGTATGGCAATGTGCTGATGTGGGGTTTATATAGCCTTGGGCTCTCCCACCTTAATAGCTAGCTTTTGGGGTGTGGGTCTCCATGTGTTGTATCAATGGTATCAGAGCCACCCACCGTCTTCCGTGCCTACCGTGCCATGGATGGTGACGCCGGTATTGCAGTGTTCGCTCGGGGCTAGAAAAGTCTAGCGCATAGCCGTCGGGGACGACGGATGCGGAGCGTGGTGGTTTGTTATGATCCATTGCAAGGCATGGGACTTGAGTCCCACATTGGTATGGCAATGTGTTGATGTGGGGTTTGTATAACTTTGGGCTCTCCCACCTTAATAGCTAGCTTTTGGGGTGTGATTCTCCCTGGGTTGTATCAGTATACCATTGGATATAAGACTAGCATATTAAAATAAAATACTCAAAGTTGAAGAAGTTAAAAAACGTATTAGTCATCAACTTGAGGGCATTTTAGTCTATATATGGAAATGTGTAAAATTTCTTCAAGCTACCTCATTGAGTTTAACAGAGGAGGTTGATGCTATGATTATAATAAATTGGAACTGAGTTCTTTGCATCCCTGTAAACAATAGAGAAGGTCTTTGTTATTGCAGAAATATGGAGAGGAAGCTGTTGTAGTGAACCATTAAATTACATTAATGATAAATGTCGTGCACACTTTTCCTTTGAACATGGACAGCATGAATGTCCTCGGTCATTTCAATGTCCTCCCTGAAATTAGAGAAGTTACCTCTTTTCTTTCGTGTCATGTCTGATTAGATAGATCCATTGACCTGTAACTGTATCTATTTGTATATTGTTTGAAAAATGCTTACGCTTTACGATATTTCTGTTAAATATCAATTTGTTTGGATTGTATTCACCAGGTATATGCTAAGGATAATTTCACCACCTCTCTAGTTGAATGTTTTTGCAGAGTGTGTGTTCACTTAAACAGTGTCTTTGTATCATGAAAAGAAGACTCATTTAGTGTCTGTTAGAGACAATATTCAGCCAGTTTTCATACCTCATATTCTCTACATGGCTAAGTGAATTGCCCTTTCTTCCCTTTTCAGTGATAATGCATATGTACGAAGTGTTGTTTTTTGGCTTGACAAGATTGTGGTAATGGTGATAATTCTTATTGCAGCTGCAGGATATCCTGCCATTTGAATGTGAATCGCCTGTTGTACTTGACTTTCTAGTTATTCTTTACTTTGTTTGCAGTTCTCTGAGGCAGAGCTTGACATGTATTCAGATTCTGATGATGAAGGAACTGGTGATGATGAAGATGAAGACATGAACGAGACAAACATCAAGCAGCTTGAATCCCTGCAGTTGGATAAGGTAGTTCCCCTTTCTCCACTAAGAAGGAAAGAGCGAACAGACATAGACCTGTAGTGATCTCATATTAAAGTCATTAGTTGAAATGTTTCTGGTGCTTTTGGTTGATAAGGGGATATGGGACCTAGTTCTCTACACTATTTTTTGTTACCGCAACATGGTAACGTGCGATAAAACCAAAGTTGGAGCATTTTTTATAAAAATATGGAACATAAAGATGATCCTCAAGTAGCTCTTTTGTAAAGCAAAATAAAAATAGATTAGTGCAGTTGAGTCATCTTTGTAAATAATTTGGACTCTTTCTTGATATGTTGTTAATGAAATTTTATTAACTTACTAAAAAGCTTTCATGTAAAGCAAAAGCAGGAGAGTCAAGCTTTGATGCTTTCTGCATTGTCCGGACTGGACGGAATTGCCAGGTGTTTTGATGGAATATCAACTCTTTTACTTTTATTTAGTTGGCAAAATCTCTCTGTTGTAACTTGCCCTATAAATTTTCTGGACTTTATCAGCTCCCTAGCAGTTTAGGCATATGTATCGGTGCTGTATCTCCCTTTTTGCAGTCCTTATCTTTTGTAAAACTTATATCTTCTTGATGCCAATTAATGAAACTACTTACTTCATAAAGAAGAGCAGGAGAGTCAAACCATCTTGACATTTTTTTACATAATAATGTGAGATATTTTTAAAAAAATTGCTGTACGAGACATAATCTAATTAGTACAAGTCTTTCTAGAAAACCTTCCTAAACCATTGCAATTGTCTGCTGTAGAAGTTTTACAATTTACTCTGAAAAGTTTTACTGAAAAATTGCTTTGATTAGTCATACTATGTGTATTTATGATGAGAGTTCACTGGTAGGCTGGCAATTAATCACTTTTGGCATGGTACGGGACATTACCCTTATATCTGTTTATGTAAATCAGATATCCCTGAAACATTAGTGTTAAGTTGCCTCTTATCAGTTACCATAGTATTGTTGACTCACCAGATTTCTGCAGCATATTAATGTAGGACATTTTATCACCACGAAGGGGAGCCATGGCGTAACTATAAAGTTGTTGCCATGTGACCTGGAAGTCACGGGTTCGAGCCGTGGAAACAACCTCTTGCAGAAATGCAGGGAAAGGTTGCGTACAATAGACCCTTGTGGTCCGGCCCTTCCCTGGACCTTGGGCATAGCGGGAGCTTAGTGCACCGAGCTGCCCCTTTTTTCTTTTTCAATATATATTTTATCACCAACAGAATAGGATGTGCTTGCTACAACAATTATTTTTCCTAATTTCTGAGCAATATCATACATTATTGGGCCTTTGCCTATCTTATTGAATAAACTAAGGATGCATATTCCACCATATCTCTGTGGCAGGTGTGTCTGCTTATATTTCTCAAGCAGATGAACAAAAGTTCTAGAATTCCCATGTCTCTTGGCACTTACTTATGATATTTATTCTTGCAGGAGGATAACAATCATCTAGTTGGGGATGAGCATGATGATAATCATCAAGTTGGGGATGAGCATGATCCTGAGGATGATGGAGAGGCCGAGTCTGAAGATGATGCTGAACTTGTGAAGAGCCTGAGCAAGCAGAGGAGGAAGGCCATTCAAGCTGCCCATCGGGGGAAGAGGAACTTTGCCTCCAGGAATACATACAAGGACAAAGGTGGGAAATCTTCGCAGAGTTCAAAGGTCCATAAGCAATTGGGTGGCTGGTAAAGTACTGGAACCCCTGGAGGAGTCGCACACTGGTAAAGAATATGGAAACTTTTCATTGCAAGATGGTTGTCTGCTATTCAGTATCTTTTGAAGGCCAATTTACGTAGTATATGATACCTCTTATTTCTTTGGTGCTAAGGTGTTGAAGGAATAGCCTGTAGAGGAGCTATCACTAAGGTACTTGATGATACAGTTTTGACTTGGATATGCATGTCCTAAATGTCTGTCTTGTATATTTAAAATTTTGGTAGCATGTTTGGCAGAACATTAAAGGCTTAAGATTGTAATGTACTTGTTATTTAAAGATTATATATTAGAAACGGTTTGTAGATTTGAAGAACTTCGTAGACATTCTATTATTGGTCATAGTTATGCTATTTGATATTTGAATGGAGGGAAAAATACTTGTGCTACTTGGAATAGTTGGGTGACAACTAGCACTAGTTTAGTAGCGCAACAGCTGAGTAAAAGCTCCACGATCACAGTATGGTCTGCTGGAGACAGATGAAATCCCCTTCCAAAAGTTGAATTTCAAGGCTAAGAATCATGTTTTAATGTTTTTGAGCCACCAAGTGCTGAGGGTTTTTCTTCTTCTAAATAAAGCCATGAATGGACCTCATTCCCGTTGTTTGACTGTTCGGGTTAAATTTTATTTGAGATTCAATTTTCAGTTGGCCATCTCTTCATTCACAAAATTACTCTAATAAATAATCATGTTGTTCGGCAGTCTTTTGTCATAAGTCACGCGACAGTAAATATTTTACGGGGCGTCTTATTTGGTCTCCTATATTAAATTGTATCAATTTTTTTAAACGTTTAACTTATATATAAATATTGGGTGGCTTCAGATACATACATCTCTGTATTCATGTCACATGTATCTAGGAGCTTTATTGCTGCTTTCTTCATCTAATGTGTTCATGTCCCACCTATCCAGGAGCCTTTTGGTTTCTTCTTCTTCTTTTTAGTTGCAAAACACCAATGTGCTTAGTTTTTTTCTTTTTCCTTTTCTTCTTAGTTGCAAAATGAGTTTATTAGATTTATTATTGTTTTAACAATATGATGATTGGAGTTTTTCCTTATGATATTTAAAAGTTATGTTTCAAATTTGTACTCGTTTGGAGTAGATTTGTGTGTTAAATCATGTGTTGAATTGTTGAATTTCGAAGAACAAGTTTATGTTTTAGAAATTAAGATTCGAAATCTGAAGTTGCATTGAAAAGATTGAAATACAGTCAACCCTTTCTATAACAGCCTCGTTTGTTCCGTATTTTTTAGCTGTTATAGTTAATGACTGTTATACACCTATAACAACATTTGACATTTAAATATTTTTTGGATGTTATAGATAAAAATTATTCAAAAATCAATTATTTTTCCTTGTTTAATGTTACATATGAAAGAAAGAAAACTATTCAATATTTAAATCTCAAAAGATATGCATATTTCACTAGTTAAATATTGAAGAAAGTTAATACATTATTAATAAATTTATAACCAAACCTATACATATTTAAACTCTAAGACAGACATTTTAAAGCTACTTAGAAAAATAAATTCTTTCAAGATTGATGAGAACTTTGTAGTTGTAGCTTGTTTCGTAGATTTCATTCTCTTACTAATATAACCATTGACTTGGCGAAAGTTGGTGTCCAAATTTTCAGCAAAAAGGTATTGGGTAACTTTTTTTGAAGATAATCTAAGAGCTTAACCGTTAAATTTCTATCTAAATATTTTTTGAAATTTGTCAAACGGAAAAGATATCATGTGCAAATCTTCAATCTTATATATTATGCAAGATAGAAACTTTGTTTAACGGAATAGATTGCGTGTATGTTTTTAGAATTATTAGTAATATTAAAGATTTTATATGGTATAGAGGAGAAATTTTACAAAGATCGTTCTGCTATAAATATGGATGTTGTTGTTATAGGTAAAAAGAAGTTATAGAGAGGTAACTTTAAAAATCGGTTTTGAGGAAAACTTGGCTTTTATATGGAATAACTGTTATATATAGATGTTGTTATAGAGAGGTATGACTATACTTAAGATTTGAATTTTTGAAGTTGCATTTGAAAGATAGAAGAACTTAATATTTGATTTATGAAGTTGCATATGCATTTGAAAGATAGAAAAGTCTTTCTATCTATTTCTTTTGCAGTATTGGGCTTTGGCAGTATTTATCGTGCACTTCTAGGACCTGAGACACTCTTTTCGCTTTGGCATGAGCGCTTATGTATCATCTCCCGTCGTTGGTCGCAAGAGATGAATTGATATGTTTATTGAATCCGTCGGGACTAATGGGGCTCGAACCCGCAACTTTCTTATTTTTGAAGTTGCATTGAATTGCGAATATAACTTAATTGGCCACCCCAAAAGTGAGTATCTGTGCAAATGCCCCCACAGGACATGCTCCTGCGAAAGTAGTAATCTTTAGACAACATGAATAAAGTCAGAGAACAAGTCATGGAATGTTTCTTAGCAATATATTTTATTTAATCTTTAAATGATTAACGATTGATTTGAACGGTGAATTTAGTAGAATAATAAATAAGGAGATCACTGCTTTTAGTTCAAAAAAAAAGAAAAAAGGAAAAAGAGATGACTTGTTTTAGTAAATAATGCAGAAATGCGTAATAGCTTTGATCCATAAGAATCTCAACAAGGAAAGAGACAAAAAACTCAAGACAAATTTAGCTCCCTGAGAATGTGTCAATGCCGGCCTTCATTGTTAATTTTTTATTTTATTTTTGGATTATGTCCTTACCAATTAAATTAGTGCATAGGAGGTTTGAAAAAGTCATACTTTGATTTTTGTATAAATAGGTGCAAAACCAAAACCACAAAGTCAGAAAAATGGCAGAAATCCAAGGCTACTTGATGCTATTTCTTATATGGCTATCTTCTACCTTATTTCTCAAATATGTTATATTCCGTAAAAAAACCACTCGTCAAAATCTTCCTCCTACCCCATTTGGTTTACCTATAATTGGTCACTTGCACCTCTTATCTCCAATTCCTCACCAATCACTTCACAAACTCTCCAACCGTTATGGACCTTTGATCCACATAAAACTTGGCTCTGTCCCTTGTGTTGTAGTTTCATCACCTGAAATTGCAAAAGAAGTCCTCAAAACTCATGAAAATTCGTTCCTAAATCGACCACAAACAGCTGTGGTCGATTACTTAACTTATGGCTCGCAAGACTTCTCGTTCGCGCCTTACGGGGTTTACTGGAAGTTCATGAAGAAAATATGCATGTCCGAGCTCCTAGGAGGTCGGACATTGGACATGCTTCTTCCAGTAAGGCGCGACGAAATAAAGTGTTTTGTTGAGTTGCTTTTGCAAAAGGCCAAGGATGGTGTAGCTGTTGATATTGAAGCTGAGCTATTGAGGGCGTCGAATAATGTGATATCGAGAATGTTAATGAGCGAGAGGTGTTCGGAAAATGAAGAGGAAGCTGGAAGTATGAGGAAGCTAGTTCAAGAGATTGCTGAACTAACTGGAAAATTTAATCTGTCTGATTATATTTGGTTCTTTAAGAATTTGGATTTGCAGGGATTTGGGAAAAGGACAAAAGATGTGCATAGAAGGTTTGATGAGATGATGGAGAGAATCATAAATGAACATCAAGAAACAAGGAGGAGGAGAAATAGTCTAAGTAAGGATGGACTAGTGAAAGATCTGCTTGATATTCTACTTGGTATAGCAGAGGACCAAGACTCAGAGATGACATTGACTAGAGAAAACATTAAGGCTTTCATACTTGTAAGTTTCTCGTCTGTACCTTTAATTTCATCGTATATTCATTTATCCACTATAACAATATAGTTACCATACTATTTATTTTGGAACGTTAAAGTAGCACAGCTTTACCTACTATATATACAACAACAACAACGACCTAATAAAATCCCACAAAATGACGTCTGGGAAAGGTAATGTACGCGGAACTTACCCCTACCTCGATGGGGCAAAGAGTTTGTTTCCGATAGACCCTTGGCTCAGGAAGACGGAAATAAAACAAGAAGAGATAATTCATCAGTAACGTCAGCAGAAACCATAGAAATAGTAATAGAAGCATAAAAATAATAAAATAAATGACATGCAATAACAATAGCCAGTAATTAAGGCCCGGGGCTATGATAAACAGAAAGGATAGTGCGGACTCAACATTAACCACTAACCGTCTAAGATCAATCCTATCAAACCCGCCTCGCCCCAATATGAAGTAGAAAAAGCTCGACTACCCCCTATCCTACAACCCCAATGCTTGACCTCTAGACCTTCCTATCAAGGGCCAATGTCCTCGGAAATCTGCAGTCGTGCCATGTCCTGCCTAATTACCTCTCCCCAATACTTCTTAGGTCGCCCTCTACCTCTTCTTGTACCCACCAAAGCCAACCGCCCACACCTCCTCACCGAAGCATCAAGGCTTCTACTCCGCACGTGTCCGAACCATCTGAGCCTCGCTTCTCGCTTCTCGCATCTTGTCATCCACAGGGCCACGCCCACCTTCTCCCGAATATACTCATTCCTAATCTTATCCGTCCTAGTGTGCCCGCACATGCACCTCAACATCCTCATCTCTGCTAGCTTCATCTTCCGGAGTTCTTGACCGGCGAACACTCTGCCGGTACAACATGGCCAGTCTAACCACATCTCTATAAAACTTACCTTACCTACTGTATATATGTATATTATATTTTCAAAAATCCATGTCAAGATCAGAGTGACCAAATGTTGAGAATACATGGAGCTATAATTTCGTGAGGTTTTGAAATCGATTTTTAATTTAATTGTTAACATAAAGAGCTGGTCATCTTGATAATTATTTGACAGGACATATTTGCTGCTGGAACTGATACAGCAGCAATCACAACAGAGTGGGCAATAGCAGAACTAATGAATCATCCAACCATTATGGAAAAGGCAGTTGAAGAAATTGATTCTGTGGTCGGTAAGAATCGAGTCGTGGAAGAATCGGACATGGCGAACCTCCCTTACCTTGAAGCCATTGTTAAAGAAACTCTGAGACTGCACCCAACAGGGCCTATGATCATCAGAGAATCAACTGAAGATTGTTGCATCGGAGGTTATCTTGTACCAGGAAACACTAGGCTACTAGTCAATACGTGGGCAATCAATAGGGATCCACAATATTGGGAAAATCCACTTGAATTTTTACCTGAAAGATTTCTGAGGGAGCAGTTGGATGTAAGGGGACAGCATTATCATTTTCTACCATTTGGGAGTGGGAGAAGAGGTTGCCCTGGAACTTCATTGGCATTACAATTGGTTCAGACAAGCCTTGCTTCCATGATTCAGTGCTTTGAATGGAAGGTTAGTGGTAAATTAGACATGGAAGAGGCACCTGGCATTACTCTTCCTAGAGCTAATCCTTTGGTTTGTGTTCCAATCACTAGGCTCAATCCCTTTCCTTCAATGTGATATATTAATTCCTCACTCTGAACAATTCCACTACTTTACTTTTATTAATTTTGTCATTTATCAAATCTTGTTTGGTGTTACACACATACAATTGCTTTCTTTTTATCTTAATTGTACTCCCTTTTTTCCAACTTGTATGACACTATATTTCCTTATTAGACCGTTCCAAAACTAAAATACATTTTCCATATTTGGAAACTATTAATTTTGAACTTATAGTTTACCCTTAATTAGAGAAGCTTTCATAGGCATGTCATTTAAGATAATAAGTTCAAAGTTTTATAATCACACATATATTGTGATGTGTTTAATAGTACAAATTTCAGAAATCTTTCTTTCTTAAAGCTTAACGCACAATCAAACTATGCCATAATAATTGAATGGAGGGAGTATATATATTTTAATTTAACCAATTATTATAGGCTATTTATCATAATTCCCCACCATATAAAAACTTGGAACTCTTTTCTATTATCAGTTGCAAGAGAATAGAATTGAGCACCATATGATATTGCTGACGTATTTAGGATTTCTGGAACATAGATGCACCACAAAAACGCGAGAAAAGAGTATTATGTAAGAATCAATTCACATTCCTTTAAATAAATAATTCAACATTCAACCAGGTGCACCATTCAACCTTCTTGAAACACCGGGCCAACAAATAATATTAAATCAATTTTACAAAACATATACATAAAATACATAGTTTGGCAAAATGAACAACGGCCTGAATCCGCCCATGTGCAACGATAGGGCTCCAATTTTGCCCAATCTTCATGGATACATCACGCTTCTGTTTTACAACACTGTAAAAAAGTGGAAACCTTTCTCTTTCTGATAAATAGACATTTCAAATGTTTTCGTCTCTTCCCGTGAGAGTATTTTTCTTCGATTTATTACTGAACTGATCTTTTGGATTACATAAAGGTAAATTGCAAAATTAGCAAACTGGAAAAGCAAACATATAAGGGGAAGGGGGAATGAAATTAAACATCACAATTACAATAGTCCATTACAAGTTTTTGGAGGCGAAACAGCACGTAGTAAAGCACAACAGGCAAAGAGCCTTGGACATATAGCAAGAGGCTCCAATGGCTTAAAAAGAACGTTCACTTTCCGATTCTAAACACATTAGATATAAAGAAATAATATACTAGCTAACTGTAGGTGGCAAAGCTGCAAGGTTTGGTTCAACCACCTGCAACAAGCCAGTTGTTAGCCTCGTTGTTAGATCTTCCGCAGACACCTTCATCACATCCGTCCGCATGCCAATATCAGCTGCATAGCGGCTGGCACAATAAACCCCAACAGCTGTTGCTACCATCCCGTATACATTGGTTGTGACGAGACGTAGTGGCGTTGACATAACAGCTGCAAGTGGTCCACCAATTATAGACACTGCTTGTCCGCTTTGGCCCATTGTACTCTGATCTACCACAAGGAGTCCCGTCTTACAGTAGATGGCGAAGTCCTCACAGTTGTTCTTGAACACATTGTAGCATCCAAAGCCATTCGTAAGGAGGTAGTTTGCTCGTCGGACCACAATGTCATCTGGGTCGGAGACTGCAAGAGTGCAGGTTCCTCCGCGTGCTTTCGCGAGGAAGACAGCAGGGCTCACAGCATATTCAAAGCGATAGAGGATACCTCCAGCAAGAAAGCAGTCCAAACATGATGAAACTACTCCATGACCTTCTGACGGTGGGGTGCAGTTTGTGCAAGGCACAGGAGACCGATTTGGAATCGAGCTTACCAAGATATGATCCAAAATAGTCCCAGTTCCGACTTCTTGGCCACGTCTTGTGAAGTGAATGACTTTATTATCCCCAATATATATACCTGTTAGTTAGGCATATTTTCAATATGATGAGAAAATAATTTTTGTACTTCGAAGTTTATATGCCACCTCTATACAATCTTAAGATCAAGAGTAATCAGGAAACCAGATGGTCGAAATTCAGAAAGCATAAACAAGATTAAAAGAAAATGCCAAAGTGATGCTAGGGAAGCAGTATCAAAGCAATTTATATCTTCTCTAGAGTCTAGACTACGGTGAGGACCAGGAAGGAGCCAACTACTACCTTGAACATGTAGAAAGGACGATAAACCATCTAGTAACAAGCAAAATACTCCTAATTTGACCCCGAAGGAATTTCCCCCCCCTGCCAGTATTGGATCATCTTCTGATTTATAGTTAACTGCTCTAATAAGTGAATAGCAGAGATGAAGGTAACAAAAATGAAGATGTTGAGATGGATGTGCGGGTACATAGGGTTAGATAAGATTAGAAATGAGGTCATTCGCGACAAGGTAGGTGTGGCCACTATTGAGGACAAGATGCAGGAAGCACGGTTTAGGTGGTTTGGTCATGTGAGGAGAAGCACAGATGCACCGGTGATGAGGTGTGAGAGGTTGACATTGGAGGACTTACAGAGAGGTAGAGGTAGGACACAGAAGAGGTTGGAAGAGGTGATTAGGCAAGACATGACGCAACTTGAGCTGACCGAGGACACGACCTTGATAGGAAGATGTGAAGGTCAATGATTAGGGTAGTAGAGTAGGTAGTCCAGAGTGTTCATAATAGTAGTATTGGCACGAAGTCTCGCCTTCTGTTGATAGTAAGTTTTTGTGACTAACCGTTGTTTTCTTTCATTGGTGATCACCTTATTATCTTGTTTTTATTCTGCTTTTATATGGCTTTTTGGCGCTATCCCTTCTCATTTATATTTTCATTAACGTGGTGCTTATGCTTTCCTGAGCCGAAGGTTTATTGGAAACAACCTCTCTATCCACAAAAGATAAGGGTAAGGTCTGCGGGAGACCCCACAGTGTAGGTAGGATAATACTGGGTATGTTGTTGCTGTTGCTCTATTAAGTGAATGAGCTCCACCCACATTGGCAGTGCCAGGGTCGTAACACTTGGAACAAGAACAATATCCAGAATGTTGCAAAGTTCTCCATTAAAACACAAAAGTAGTGACTCAATAGTCCATGTAATACAATTTCAAGAAAAAATTACCATTAGAAAAGCGATAAGGAAGAGAGAATGATACAGTACATTGCCAGTCCCAATAACTGTTGTTCTGACCTTAGCAATATAAAATCCAGGAATAAAAAGAAGTTATTCACAAGACTCCTCAAGGATAAAAGATCCTAAATGAACTGTTGCAACTCCCTTTCCTCGTCCTACGCCAAGAACTGCTGTTAGTCAGGAACCCTGTGTTCTCATAACCAGGAACTGTACTAACCGGGACGTCACTACAATGTCACTATGCTCATGTCAAATGGTGCACCAAGTACAACACCAACTAGAAAGTTAATAAAACTTGCTATGTTTACTGAGACTGTCTAAGGTTTCATTCCTTCATTCTTTATGTTAACCGTCAGTGTAAACTCTGAGCCTATAGCGCGTTGCAACATAATGGATGTTCTGGGAAAGAGATTCTCTCTCTCTCCAATCCTTATAAGATGAAAGGTTAATGCAACTGTCAGAGAGTAAACTTCTCTCCATTCCTTGTGAGATGAAAGGTTAATTCAAGTTAAGACTTCCGCTGATTAGGATGACAGGTAGAACTGACAGTTGAATAATGATATATCAATGACATGTCTTTCTTTAAACATATTAACTGAAAGCTTGACATCACTAAGAATAATAACACAACATGAATCAACTACCATTTTTTGTTGTTGTTTTTATGTCAGTTATGTATTTCTTCTCTTTTTTGCGTGTGTGTATTCATACATGTAATGTGTTATATTTATACAACTTAAAATTCTGACATGATTGCTCTCTACGTGAAAAAAATATCAATTGCTTTCCACGTGAAATGTATCACCCCATTTCCTTGTCTATCATGTAAACTGAGCTCATATATATTTGAGTTCCCAAACTTAAGGAATAGCCGAATAGCTCTACCAAAGAGGCAGACCTAAAGCCTAGGTCATGGAAGATCTTGGATATGTTTGTCAACCACAGAATAGAGATGATTTTAAGTTGATACAAAATGTCAACCCACACACTGCAGTCTATGCCAGAGATATAATAGACAAGGAAAAGCATGATAGCCGAGAAGGGACATGTGCATGAACACACCGCTGTTCTTTTCCTTTTGTTTTTTTTGGGATAACTGAGAAATCCTCAGGGCCAATGATGCACAGTTCGAAACTCGTTAGATAATGAACCCACCCTTCTACCCTTCTCCACTTAAATAGTCTATTATACCAGCCTTTAGTTTGCGGCAACGTTCGAACTTATGATGTGGGCCTATTCCACACATTACCGCGCTATTACCACTAGACCAAAGCCCTAGGGGGAAATACACAGGTGTTCTAATTCACAGGAATTGCTGTCACCAATTGCTTTTGAGACGAAGCTTGTGGATACAAACTTAAACGGACGTGCTATGGTAGTTTAACAAAGAGAGAGAGAGAAAAGCTATTTATTGAGGAAGAGTTCAATGCGGCAAATAATATGACTATATTCAATTTTTGGTAATAATAGTTTGAATAACTTCAGAGTCCCAACCCTATTTCAAATTGAGTAAATGATTATTATGTAGGATTTACCATTTTTTTTTGGGTAATCAAGGACTCAAAGAATATGCACTTATATCCACAGAAACAAAGCTTTGTGAAGGGAACATTAAAATAGAGTAAAAGACAAGACTACACTACTACAGGAAACCCGAAGAGACAAGTGAATCAACAACAAATTTTTATGATAATATTCATCTATTCATTTGACTTATGCATTATATCAATGAAGTTGAAGAAAATATCAAATTTAAGGTAAAAAATTAGTTTGAAAGAGAGTATGACAAGGAAATTAAAAGTTGATTACTTGGATGAATTTAAATTTTTGTAATACAGTAAGTTGCTCGGACTTGGGTGCGAGCATCCGCTACCGGAGTGGATCTAGAGGTCAGATCTTGATCTAAATTTTAAGATTCGAGGGTATAGATTCAGGTACAAATATGGGTGCGGAGATTCGGCTAAAAATAATTCAAATAACTAAAAATAGAGCTATAACAATATGCAACATTATGTGATAAACTTACATGGTGCTTGTAAGTTTTCGAGGACATGACCATTGATAGGAAGGCCTGGAGGTCAAGCATTAGGGTAGTAGGATAGGGGTAGTAACGCTGTCCTTACATCATTCCGGGGGCCAGGCGGGGTTGGATTAGGGTTAGTCTTAGATCACTTGCAGTTTATGTTGGACCCACACTATTCTTGTGGTTTGTCTTAGCCCCGGGCCTTAGATTATGGTTACTGCTATTGCATGTTATTCATCTTTCGGTTTTTATATTTTTGTTATTATTACAATTTCCACTGGAGTTACTAATGATTTCTCTCCTCTTGTTTTTTCTTACTTTACTTTCGTCTTTATGAGCCGATGGTCTATCGGAAACAACCTCTCTGCCCCTATCGGGGTAGGGGTAAGGTCTGCGTACACATTACCCTCCCCAGACTCCACTATGTGGGATTTTACTGGGTAGTTGCTGTTGTTGTTGTTACTAAGTGCTTGTATAATGCAGGAAAAGGATTACAAGTTCAGTAAAAGTAAAAAGTGAAGAGCATTAAGATTTGAACTAAGCAATAACAACAACTACCCAGTAAAGCACATATTTGCTTCCTAAAATAGGAAGTTTTCATATAGATTGGGACAGCGGGTTAGAAACTGCTCATGGAGGCATATTGCCAGGTAAAAACAAAATCGAGTAGTATAGCACATATTTGCTTCTCGTACAATGGGTATGCATAGGGTCAATGTCCTCAAATGGGAAAAAATGAAGCCGCTGATGAAAATAAAAAATAAACTGATCAAGCCTTGTAAACATCAGAGAAAGGATTAGTGGATTATCTAAGCTCAAAGAAGGTGGATGATGGACCTCCCACCAACCAACTCCAATGCCCACCTCAGAATCCAAATACAAGCTTAGAATTTTTTTTTTGATAACCGTGGTGTCCGAGTTAACTTGCACGTACCTTGACTAATTCCACGGGATACGTGCCACCTCCCACCAACAACAGGTATCAGGAAACTCTATCCACCAAGGCTTATCCGGGATAGATGGGAAGAGATCACCTAATGTATTGTGCTTTCGTATGCAAGCATCTATAACCCGTTCATGAAATGGTAGGGAGTATGGGGGAGGGGAGATCAATGGAACTGGTACATATTGTGTTCCTCAAAAACAAATGTTCATATTATTTGTAGTTGAAGCATCTTGACAACATGGTTGGAGCGGTAAGCAGAGGATTGCAAGCTATGTTGCTCGAACCCTCTAAAAATGTAACCGCAGCCACATTGGGTGCAAATTACATTTTTCGAGGAACTGAGCAACATAGGTTGCAAGTCCTAATTTCCCCAGTTCAAAACCTAAGCTCGAGTCACCAGATCAACAAAAAACTTGCCACCTATTACTTTCTTCTGCTAATATAAACTGCCTAAAAACTTATAGAGCCAGAAAAACTAACCAATGGACAGCGAACTTTGCCTTAGTCAGAATAGGTCATTTTGGATAGCTTAATCAAGATATTTCCAGAAAGCAATAGGTCTTGCTCTCTGAAAGGGAAAAAGAAATGGACAGATAACAAAACAATATCGGCGCGTGCGTAAGGCAGCTTCCTAGAAGTATTGCTTGCAAGACAAGGGAGTGCAGGTACACCAAATAAGTAAATCATATCACTTGCCCCAGTTCTATGTGAGAAGGAATTAACATCTGATAAATAGAGACCAACCAATACTACAAGAACACCACAGCATAGATGAAATCATTGCGGAGACAACAAATTCTGAAAACACCTCATTTTAGAATCAAACAAATTCCTATGCCTCTTGACCAACTTTTACTAGCATATACATATCTTGCTTGAAGATCCTGGCTAATGAAAGTCTGGACAAGCAAAGGAGTTTATTAATGGAAGCCTAAATGTGCATATTAGCTAGAGTGAAAGAATATATAGGAGGTGTGCCTACTGCCTACTTCTTTTACAGCTTTAAATACTTTCACTATCCCAATTCCTAAATTGAATTTCAACCTTCTTTTTGTATGCTAAAAAGAAATGGCAACCCAAATCATATCATGCAATAAGATACTTACTAATATATAATTCTTGATACACCTTTCCCTTCTGTTAATAGTTCCTACAGAAGTTATTCCACATGTAATACTCCAATAACTAATTCGCCTTTCAAACTCCAAATAGTGAAGCCAAGTCAAAACAACCCATTCAGCCTTAGGATGAAAGAGTACAGAATTACAGATCTTTGGAAGTCTTTGCATTGAAAAATGTGCCCCAACCACAATTGTTTCTGCAAAGGTCCACACCGCACCTTTGCTCTATATGCTAGCTATCCGTCCCTCCTCCTTAAACTTCAAGAGGAAACCTAAGCTCTACCATTTAAGCCCATACTTCACAACAAAGTCACCCCTGAGTATTGCTAGATCAAAGAGATTGGACACTCAGATACTGCATTTTATTCCTAATTTCATATTTGACCAGTATTTAATCAATTTAGGAGTTTGTGGTCGTTATACAGTAGCACAGTAGTTATATCCAAATACTCACAGTTAAATAAGAAAAAACAATCCTCCTGAAAATTAATGCTATCAATGAATCTAAGGAAAACTCCAGGTATCATTTCATTTCCATAACATGAAAAAATGAAATACCACTATATTTCTCGCATCATTTCCAATGAAGAAAGAACAATCTTTTTCTACATCAACATTTAGACATTAGATTAAAGCAGATAACTACAGAAAGAATGTTTCATTTAAGCAAAACACCGTTATTTACCATAAAGAAGAAAATAGTTTCTAACCGTGATGGGCATAAATATAAGCAGCACGCCAAGAATAAATATGATCTCCTGGTTTGAGGCAGCTCCTACCAATTCTGTGGCCATTTCAAGCAAAAACTAAATCAGAAAACATTTGAAAAAACTACACATGAAAAAAAAAAACAAAAAATTCAGATTACCTGTTAGAAAGCAGCCCCATTTTTGTCTCCTTTTTGAGTTATGGAATAATAAAAGATGAGGATAAACAGAAGAATATGAAGAAGCTTTGTGCTAACAATGGAGTAAAAATTGATCAGAAGAACAACCGCTCTGCCCTAATTTGGTAATGTAGCGAAAGGATGGCGATGACATAAAGATACGTGTCCTTTTGTTGAGTCTGCTTTACGGTACGCGTTTCTATGGGCGTTGTGGCCTGTCAAATGGCATAAATGCCCTTATCCCATATCAAAATTATTGAACTTCGTCGTTAAGCAAGACATGATGTCCCAATCATATCACTTCGTCGTTATTTTGAGATGTACAAATTTTACTTTTTCAAGTTTCTAATATCCTTTCAATAAGTATTTTTTCTGCATTTTAATTTATGTATTTAGTTGAGTAGGAAATTTACCAAAAGAAATTAAAACTACTAAAATTTACAATTTCAGATATACTATAATATTTATGTTAACATTCAAAATTAATGGTCTTTTTCTCAATAATATTTATGTGATTATTAGATTTTTAAAGGAATAATACATAATTACCTTATTAGGGTTGTAATGCATCTTTCTATTTTGCGGGAATCCTATGACCTCCCTTAACGACTTTGAACTGATGTCATTATATACGGTCAATATCATATGCCTCTGACTTATAGGCTCGAGGGTTCGTCTCAAGCCCGAGTTCAGGCGGGGTCGAGTTTGAGCCCGATGGATCAGACCCAAGCTCGAAGATAGGATGCAATGCCCGAGGATCGAAGTACAGTGAATACCGAAGCCGAGTATGCTCGACCCCGAAATAATGTCGTTATGAATTTCTAACAGAATGAGCGAGATTCCTGCCACGTCCCCAAAATCATGGCCAAATCCCGGAATAGAATCGTACGATTCCGTATTAGGCGGTTAGACAATTGTACCAATAATATTCATTACTGTAAATGGAAATGTACCTTATTTAGGGTTCTCCTATTATATAAAGGGGACGTCAATCATTTGTAACATCATTTAAACATTGGCAAAAATATACTATCCTACTTTTCTCTCTTAATGTTCATCAGAATTGTCCTTTACATTTATTGTTCTTACTTTATTGTTCTTAGTTCATCTCGAGGTCACTAAGCTCGAGGTTACCGCTGCTGAGTAACATTGGTTTGAGTCACTTATTTCTTTCATTTCTTCTTCATATTTCTTGATTATAAATTGGTATTGAACTAAATTACATATCTTTAAAACCACAAATCAAATTTAATTGTTACTCTTATTTTCGAGGTAAACAATCATTATCTGTTTTGCAGCCCATATGATATGGAGAGTGTATATCACTTGCTTAAACAGAGTGAGGGGATTAAAAATTTAATTTCTTTGCAAGATTTTTTTAATTAAATATAATTTTTTACTTTTCTTTCTATTTTGTTTAACTTTTCCTCGTTATTTTTCTTTCTTTTCACTTTTTCTTTCTTCTCTTCTTCCTTCTTCTTTAATAACATGTCCCTTCTCCACCAATTCTTCGCCTCCATCTCCGGCAAACCAATTAGAATTTCTTCAACAAAAAAAATTACACTCCATATATTCATTCATTAAATCACACCCACCACCACTTAGATTGCCACAATCTCCACCACATCGATTAACTTAGGAATCTTCAACATTAAAAAAAATGGCGTACTAGAAATCTCACAATTTTATTTTTCGAAGAAACCAATTGTTAAAGAACGACAAAGCTGTCGGAGCTCCGATTCAAAATTTGTGTGGGCCTTCTTCGGTTCTAAGAGATGAAACGAATATTGATGAAATCGACAGCTTTCTATTTATTTTTCGCCGGAAATAATGGTGATTTCCGGTGACACTATAAACAGTGCGGATGTTTAATATAAAAAAGAAAATGAAGAAATGGGGTGGGAGATGGGATATAACGAGAAAAAGAAGAAGCCATAAATAGAAAATTTTGAAATTGAAAACCAAACACAAGAATTAATCAGCTGGGTGAAGGGATAACTGGGGAGTGTTGGGAAGAAGAAGGAGGCTTGGTGGCGTGGGTGAGGGGTGGGGCGAGGATAAAGAAAAGGAAAAAAGAAAAATAAAGGAAAGATAAACTAAATAATAAATGAAAAAGAAATTATGTAGTTTAGAAAACACGTGTCAAAATATGATTGGTGTGTGTCATACATCATTTTGGTTGAAACTAGTATAAGATACGGGAGGCGGTGTTTATTATATTTCAAATAAAATCAGGGGGGTCATAGGACATCCGCAAAGTATAAGGGTGCATTTGGCAAATGGTAACAACCCCAATGGGATAATTATGTATTATCCCATTTTTAAACTTGTAATCTAAAATATATCATATTGTTTAGGGTAAAAGGCCATTATTACGTTTGTAAATGGTACACATTTATCTTCCGTTTCATTTTACGTCCAAAACTTACCCTACCGTTAGCAAACTTGATAAAAATGCCCCTAACCCTAACAGATAGCCAATGTGACAGCAAACCCACTCCATTTTTTCTATTATATATGGTCGAAACCGGGTTCGTCCATTGTTTGACCAATCGAGGTTGAAATATGATAGGTCAAAGCTCGAGTTGGGTTATGTCGAACCAAGGCGCAAAATTAGGTCGTCGAGCTCGTGACCTAGATACAGAGTAAGATCGAGACTGAGTAAGATCGAGACCGAGCAAGATCGAGATCGAGCAAGATTGAGGGAAACTTACCGAGCCAAATAATAGAAAGCTGAAATATCTGCAATCGATCGAGGATCACATCAAAAATCTCGGTACGTATCAAGAAGAGGCCGATTAATTAGCAAATCATGAGATTTTTTTTACCTTGTATAGAATTGTACCAAAAGTAGAACACACATACTATAGAAAGCAGGGTTCTAATCATTTGCAGGACACATTGTAACACGCCAAAAGAAAGCAATATACTGATCATTTCTAGTTTTTATCATCTTGTTGTTCAGTTCCAATACTGGTTGAGACATTTCTTGGCTTGAGGGTGATCAAACTCAGAAGCTAAGGCTGTTCAACTTTGTGGCTTGCATTTATTTTATTATCGTTAATTTCAATATTAATCTGTATTCTTAATTTGAATCAAGTTATATCATGCATCCTTAAAATCGCATATAAATTTAATTGTTATCTAATTTTAAGGGTTAACATTTTGGCGCCTACCATGGAGATAAGGATAATAGTGATTAACTGGTACAAACTTTCATAACACACACTATTTTACACTTATTCTTTGGAGTATCATTGATTCCAGGACCAAAATGTCAAACTCTCATCAACATCTCTACACGTTGACAATGATTTCGGCCACCAAGGCAAAAATGATAATATATCACCAGGAAACGACTTACCTCCAGTTGGCCTCAATGGAGTTCCGGCTGTAGATCCAATCGACGTAAGCTCATATGTGGCCGTTAACGCTAATTTGGTCATTGATCCTGAGGGCAGCATCCGTGGAGATGTTTGATCAACTACTCAAATCACTCATGGGGGAAAAGATGGCGGGATCAGCCTACGAGTGAGGGGAAAATATGGCGGGATCAGCTTACGAGTGATCTTCGAAATATTATAGGCTCAAAAGGCAACGATTGCCCAGCTCCAAAACCAGAATCAGCCACCGAGTAGGATGGAGCCCGAGCTATCCCAGGAAGTTGTTCACAGGGTCAAACCGGTATCAAGGAAATCGAACAAGAAAGAATCGGAGACCAATCCTACAATCATGAAGTTGCTTGAAGAATTAACAAAACGGATCGAGTCAGGGGAAAAGAAGATCGAGGCAGACGACAAGAAGGTGGAAACTTACAACTCTAGGGCTGCTCAAATCCCGAGAGCACCGCCAATATTAAAGGGACTGGACTCCAAAAAGTTTGTGCAAAAACCTTTCCCCCTAAGCATGGCTCCAAAACTGATCCCTAAGAAATTCCGCATGCCTGATATTCCTAAGTACAATGGAACAAACGATCCAAATGAGCATGTCACCTCTTACAAATGTGCCATCAAAGGGAATGACCTAGAGGATGACGAGATCGAATCTGTCCTGGTAAAGAAATTTGGAGAGACCGTGTCAAAGGGAGCTATGATATAGTACCATAATTTACCACCTATTTCTATTGACTTATTTGTTATGCTTGCAGATTCTTTCATAAAGGCACACACCGGGGCCATCAAGGTCGAAACCAGGAAATCAGACCTTTTCAAGGTAAGGTAGAAGGACAATGAAATGCTCAGAGAGTTCGTGTCTCGATTCCAAATGGAACGGATGGACCTACTACTGGTCACTGATGATTGGGCTATTCCAGCTTTCACAAGGACTCAACGTTCGAAGTTCGGTGGCTTTGCAATAGTTGAAGCAGAATCTGATAGAGTATCTTGCTGTTACTTGGGCCGATGTGCATAATCCGTAACAATGGAAGATCAGGGTCAAAGACGATCAACTTGGGACTTCTTCCGGGTCCGTTTATCCTATCAGACCCATCGATAGAATCAAGATGGATGTTGACCGAGAACCGAGGTTGAATAGAAAAAGATACCAGCCATATAATGGACATCGAAGGAATAACGGATCTGGGCAAAATTCTGCATGAAATGAAAGGATAAGTGATCTAGGCCAGATCTCTCGAGGGATCATGAGCAAAAGTGGCTTAGACAGACCTGTCGAACCTAAAGAAGTACCACGATTATCAGAGTACGACTTCAATATTGACGCAACTGCCATTGTATTGGCTATCGGACGCATCAAAGAGCCAATTGGCCTCGACCTTTACAAACCTATCCAACCCAAAGGGATCCCAACCAAATATGAAAGTATCATGGCACACATGGCCATGGAATGGAGTATTGTCGACAATTGAGAGAAGAAGTAGCCCGATCATTCAACAACCGGCACCTTCAGGAATTTTTGAGCGACTAAATTAAAAATCATTTCAGAAAGAGGGATTCCAGTAAACAAAATAAGCAAGACGAACCTCAACACGTCATTCATATGATCATCGAAGGTATTGGCCCAAGTTCAGTTGAAGTTTTAAAGAATGACAAATGAACGCAGTGAAGGACCAGGTCCATTTTATGAGACACATTAGTTCTGGCCCACACACATGAGATGCACGTGAAGAAGATAAGCCTTTGGGATCAAGCAACAATATTTTCTGAATATCTTATGAACTGATCGAAAAGATTGCATATGGGATAAGGAGAAGAAGTCTCCTTATGATAAGAGAACACATCCGGATAAGGGTTGGAGTTTGGATTGTTCTAGGACTCAAATTCAATGGAGGATCAGAAATTGAGTCACGATCAAACTCTGTAATAAATAATTGAATTGTTCTCTTTTATATGCAAAAATACGCTGAAGTTAAGCTAAATTTAGAGCAAAAGAGTAAGGCAATTTTGCAAGCAATTTATGTGAGATTAAGTGAGCACTCATGCAGCTACTTGAACGAGAAAGAACAACCAGTTCCATTGTGTTTATTCTTATTCTAGTTCAATTGTAGTAGGTGGTTTAATATTGTACCTTTCCAGCTTTCATAGAAGCAAATGTATTAGGTACTTTGAGTATTCAAGTTAGAGTTAACTTGAAGGTGTTGCAACAGTTGAGGCTGTGTGCCACACTGGGATTAGAGTTTATTCCTTAGGTTTACAAGAGTTTGTAAATGCTGTTTTTGGCTCAGTGATTTTAGTGGAAGTTTGGAAAAATCCTACTGAGTAGTAGGTCGTAGTTTTTTCACCTTTTGAGCCAGGTGTTTTCCAAGTAAAAATATCTGTGTTATTTACTTTATGCACTCTTAATTCCGCAAACAGTTATAGTAAATACATCTAGAAGAACCAGGTTCTTCTAGTGCAAAAATTAGGTACCACACAAATCACCCCCCTCTTGTGTGGTATTGACGTTTAGAACATCAATTGGTATCAGAGCAGGTTATCCTTGAAGAGGTTAACACCTTAGGAGAAGATCAACAATGAGTGTTGTCGACGCCCCGAAATCGGGTTCACGACATTTGGGAAGACAACTCTATTCCCGTTTGGGAATTGGGTTTTGGATTTTTGGAGAGTCGCCACCTAATGATTATAGTGCATTAGGACACTTTTTAGAAGAATTAAAGATGAAAACCAGAGTTTGGGTAAGGGCTCGAAATTATCTCGAGGGGAAGGTGTTAGGCACCTCTCAAGATCCACTAGTGTGGTTCCCGGCCATGCTACAATTGTGACTTTATATGCAAACAAATGAATGAACAAACAAGTATTGCAAATACAAATAAGAAGAATAAAAGGGTTAAAAGAAGTGCTGAAATTCAGAAAGGAAACAATTTTGTGATTAAAGAGATACGCAAGTAAAGGGAAGGGGTCAAACAATTGGTGCAAGCAACTTAAAAGACGGGTAAGAAATAGAAGTTAAAGTGCAACAACTTTTAAAATTCTGAAAAATTGTTAAGCTAATAAAGAGGGAGGGGGGGTCCTAGGTTTATACATTACATGGATCATCCGCACAACACCGGTACCCAATTGTACGCATAGTGTTATTGTGTAATCATCATCTCCATGTCTACCCTTCCCACCCAGTTTAAGGTATTAGAGCACAGAATGGTATCGCTTACTTACTGCATGCTGTTACCCGTCCCCATCCTATTAGCCCTGGAGGCAAATGGACTACTAATCCTAAAGGAAAAGGGGTTCAGGGCTTTTAGAAGTTTCAAAGGATAAAATGCTAAGGCGTCAACCAAAATAAATAGTTGCAAACAGAAATGGGATACAGACAAGCAAGCAAGGCTCAAATATGCCTCCATAAATTATCGAAAGTCACAGAGTTTAGCATGTCTTTCACGTACTGGTTTTGGTCTTATCTAAATAAAGCAGCGAGCAGACTGGTTCAACGCATATTTTTTAGGGGAAAAGTCTACATTAGGCATACTCGATTGCAGTTGTTTGAAACTGATCTGATTGACTTAAGTATTAATTAGAACTAGGCGTGACATATACTGATTTTAGAAACAAGTGTGCAAACTAACAAGGGTTACTGACTTTAGCGGGACAATATAAGTTTAACAACTAATATTATCTCTATTTGGATTTGAAATTTCCTATAGGCATGCTTTCTATATGAATAATGATTTGGACACCTTTTAGACATTAACAAAATCCTAGGAGAATGGCATCTACATGCAGTTTTTATTATTTAAACCTTCAAATAGTTTGACTAATGACGTTTGCAGAATGCAGCAGTTTGGTGGACCATGTTTTATATAAAATTGTGGAACAATTAGAAGTTAACCTATAGGCAGGATATCTATGCCTGTTTGCAAGAATTAAATATTAAACCTATGAGCATGATTTCTAGACGTGAGTTTTGCAGAAAATTTAAGTTTAAAAACCTATAGGCATGATTTTTAGGCGGATATGCAGAAATGAAAGTTTAAAACCTATATGCATGATTTCTAGGCGGATATGCAGAAATAAAAGTTTAAAACCTATAGGCATGATTTCTAGGTGGATATGCAGAGATGAGAGTTAAAACCTATAGGCATGATTTTTAGGCGGATATGCAGAAATGAAAGTTTAAAACCTATAGGCATGATTTCTAGGTGGATATGCAGAGATGAGAGTTAAAACCTATAGGCAGGATCTCTACCCTTGGTGCATAAAATAAATCCCATTCCCCCTTCTTTACTAAGTTCCCCAGAGTTTTTATACAAATTATTACAACCCAAAAGAAACAACTGAAATAATAAAAATACATCAGAAATCCTCAGCTACATACGAGAAGCCTAATCCAGACTTGAGGCCTAATAATATGAGATCGAACCACTTCCGAGATCCACATTTCCAAGCCTTCTCTTATCTAAGGTGTTTCAGAGATCCAAGGGATTTCAGGAACCCCAGGCAGTACATATACCCAAGATATTCATAGAAATTGAGTTGTGCAATGTGGAAGAGCCAGACCTTATGTGTCCAAGTTCAGAGGGAGCTCAAGGGTCCCAAGGCAAGGCTCACACAAGATGGGCAGAGCTTAAATTCTAGGAGTTGAGTGTAAGTGCAATAGAAAGGGGTAGGGGGACTACCCAGGCAGGTTGGTGGTCATGCCCAGCCACAATATAGACTAGCACACCTCTGACCAAACGTATGATCAAACATTTAGGGAGTACAGACCTACTGGAGGTCAAGCCATGGCCTGAACATTAATCAGAAGTACTGGCAGGCCAAGGCTGTAACTCAGCATACACACAATAGGGAATGGGGATGAGAAATTGACAAGCTTAGGACCCCAAAAGCGTCCAGTTCATAACCATGGACAATGATTTCAGGCATTTCCATGTTTCGGAACCATAACTTAAAGCATATAAAGGGGATATGAGGGTTTGGGATTCATAGAGTACCAAACACATGACAAACAACTGACAGGATGCACATGTAAATTAAACATTGAATTACAAGGGAAGGGAAACATGTTACAGCATGCTAGAAACAAATGTTGACTAAAAGGGTTGAACAGATGTAGGCAGAAGTAAAACACATTATTGTTGAGACATGTAAATTAACTGGGGGACATACCAGTAGAGAGGCAAAAAGTGCAGAAGAAAGTAGAGTAAACAAAGTCCACATCAACACAAGTAGCAGAAAAAGGGAGAGAGTTTTTAAGTGAGAGTGATTTTTTGAACTCAGATTGCTTTCTGTGTTCGTGTGTGTTTAAATAAAAGGGGAAGAGTATTTATAGCTTTGAAAACGTGTAGAGAAATAAGGTAACAAGTACAAATTTATCACAAATATGGCATGGTCATAAATCAGAATCAAATTAGTATAAGACTCCCCTTTAATCAGGGGATTCTTATTCAAACAGATACTAACAGGATTTAAATACGGAACGGGAGAATAAGCCTTGTAAGTAGAATGGCTGTTGCCATAAAAGAAGCAGTAAGGTAATACAATAGGCAATTAAGTCTAAGTACATGGTTTGAAATTATTTTTGGAAAGATTTAGGGAAGCCAATCAAAGGAAAAGAATCAATTACTCCTTAACAGGCGAGTAAAAATCAAAATTTCACAAAGGAAAAGTATTTTTTTGAAAATTAATCACAAGTTTTGAGAATCAATCACAGAAGGAACTCAGTATATATAAATGAATGCACAAGTAATAGACACGTGAAGCCAAGTTATGGCAAAATAACAACATATAGTGGTAACTAAAAGGAAGACATTCGAAGCATGATAGTCAAGTTTCAGTGTTTAACAATAGAGAAAAAGATCAGAAGCATGCAAAGAACTCAGAACCAAAATAGTCAAAATAATTGAAGCATACTGCAATTTCAACACACAAGTTACGCAAACAACTTCAAAGAAATTGAATAATCCCCAAAGAGACTAGGATTTTTGAAAATCAATCAAGTTTAGAGAAGATAAGCAGATAAACAAATAAACAGGTTTAGGATCTCGGATAAACCCAAAAATTAGGGTTTTCACTATGCTAACTCAGATATAGAAGAAGGTAATTCAAGCAAATAACAAACAGAAACTCAAACAAAATCCCAAAATTAGGGTTTTCAACATGCTAACTCAGATTAAAAAAAAGGTAAATCAAACAACCATTAACAAACAGACCAAGAAACTCAAACAAAATCCCCAAGAAAATTAGGGTTTTCAACATGCTAACTCAGATAGAAGGTAACACAAACAAAACACGGTAAAATATGTCGAGAATCAGATAAGAGATTCGGAATAACTTAACATGAAACCCTAGTTGAAGAATAAAGAGTTTCTGAAAGCAAAAATTAAAGAATCTTCGAGAAAAACACATAGAAGGTTCATACACACATAGATCCAGAACATATCTAAAATAAATCGAAGGAACCTTAGAGATTAGGGTTTCGTAAGAAACCCAGGTGACGAGATAAGCTTTGGAAACCATCGATCTGAGTAGAGAAGTCGAAGATCGAACTCAAATAGCCATGACTGGCCGGACAAAGGTTGAAGACGACCGGAGAACAGTCATCGAACAAAGGCTTGGTCGGAACCCTTCAAGATCTGGTCGTTGAACCTTTAGAAGCGAGCACACAAAAGCCATGGGAGGCAAGTGTAGGCCTCTGATGAGCATGACAAGCCATAAATTAGGGTTTCGATGAGAGGCGGTGACTAGGGTTTGAGGTAAGTTGAGGGAGAGTTAAGAGAGGGGAGGATTCAGAGGCGGCGGCTGAGAAAAATGAGGTAGGGTTTTAGGGTCTTTTGAATTAAAAAAGGAAAGGGAAGAGGTGAGCCGTTGATCTAAAGGATCAACGGCTGGGATTAAACGGGTTAAATGGGGAACGGGTTTGGGTATGATAGGAAAGGGTATGGGCCGGGTAGGCGTGTTAATTGGGCTGGGTAATTGGGTTTCAAATTGGGGCTGAAATGGAGTGCCAAATTGGCTAAAATTGGAATGCATTAAGGCCAAATCGTAAATAGCCAATTTTCCCCTTTTAATTTTATAAAAAAATAGTAATACTGATTTTAAAATCAAATTAAACGTACTGGATAAATAAGTATTATATAAATATTAATTAAAAAATACTAGGATTAATTTTATAAATGTAAAATGTCATAAATTACAAGATAGGCTATAATCGCAATTATATGCAATTTAACTTTAAAATACCAAACAAATTTGTAAAAAATATGAAAAAATTAATTTAATTATATTTATGTGTAAATATGAAAAGAAATTGAATTATTCACAATAATAATAATTTTGGTAATAATTATTGGGTTTTGTTGTGTAAAAATAGGCGATAAATTGGTTTTAAAATCATCAAAAATGTCAAAACTCTTGTATATGCTTATATATGTACCAATATGCTATTTTGAAAATATTTGGGTATAAAAAATACTTAGAGAAAAATTGGGTATCAACAGCTGCCCCTCTTTACCCGGCAAGAATGAAAGAGTTATCGGGTAATTTGACCGAGCTCTGGTTTTTTAGCTGCCTACATATCCATGGTTTTACAGGAATCAAGCCGTATGTAGTTCATGCACCATTGACAGAACATGCCGATGGCGATTCGAAAGAAATAGGCACGATGTTTATGGGTCAAGAGGTATCTGAGACTTGATCGGCGGCGGGGCCTGGAACAAGATCGCTCTTGCTGAGATGGCCATTGCTGGCCAGTGTACCTGCAAGTGAGCAATATAGGTGTATATTGTGCATAAACTTAAATATGATGCAAGTTCCCGTTGGACAATTAATGCTGTCCTTGGACGGTTCGGATGACGTCCTCGGACCATGATGTCCTGGGCCATGAAGCGCAAAATTAAAGGATTTGCAGGCTATGAAATGATGTTCTCGGGCTATGATAATGGTGCCTCCGAACCATAATGCCTTTGAATAATGATGTGCAGGGTATAAAGTGGGGTCCTCAGGCCCTGGCACGGTGTTCTCGGGCTATGAGGATGATGCCTCCGAACAATGACGCCTTCAGACAGTTTGGCGATATTTCAGCCCATGAAATGCAAGATTTAGCGGTATTTCAGCCGATACAAAGCGTAAATGGCGATATTTCAGCCGATGCAAAGAATGTAAATGGTGATATCTCAGCGGACAGAACTTTAAATAAAGCGAGCGATGTTTTAGTCGATGTAAAAAGTAATACGATGATATTTCAGCCGATAGAGCATTTAAATAAAGTTTGGCGATGTTTCAGTCGATGCGAAAATGTAAATGGCGATGTTTCAGCCGATGCGAAAATATAAATGGCGATGTTTCAGGCGATGCGAAAAATGTAAATGGCGATGTTTCAACTTATGCGAAAAATGTAAATGGCGATGTTTCAGCCGATGCAGATGGAGATAAAGTGGCGGTATTTCAGCCATGCAGGTGGAGGTAGAGCTTAACCTCGGAAGGCAGAAATGTAGCCTTATGCAATGCAAGAAGTGCAGGATGGAGGTAGAGCTTAACCTCGGAAGGCAGAAAGGTAGACTTATGCAATGCGGGAAATGCAGATGGAGACAACGCTTAGTCTCGGAAGGCAGAAAGGTAGCTTTATGCAATGCAAGAAATGCAGAATAGAGGTAGAGCTTAACCTCGGAAGGAAGAAAGGTAGCCTTATGCAATGCAGGAAATGCAGATGGAGATGACGCTTAGTCTCGGAAGGCAGAAAGGTAGCCTTATGCAATGCAGGAAATACAGACGGAGACAATGCTTAGTCTCAAAAGGCAGAAAGGTAGCCTTATGCAATAAGATAAAAACGAATAGTAAACAAAAATTCTTAGATGATAGCTGGTAGCTGATCGTGATATTGTGGCTGCTGGGGCTATTCTGTGCGGATAGCAGATACGAATAAGCGTAACTGTTCAATGCGATTGCGCCATATGTTTGGTAATCTTGTGACTTGGGTGCCTGCATCCAAAGAAAATCGTGAGTTTTGTAAAGGGGAAAGGTTAGTTCGTTTTCCCGTGGCTTACGGCGTTGCATATCATTGGGGTAACGTCGCTAAACAGTAGCAATTTGAACAATAGTTATGCTTTATTTAGTAAATATAACGTAAGTAGAAAATAGTTTTGTTTAGATGAACCAACGACTGCGACGTGGTTCAAAACATTGCAACCTCTCTTGTTTCGGAATTTTGAGGGTCCTCCTCAAAATTCTGCCCAATTTACTAGGCTGGCCCTTCTGACGGCTGCACTGAATGTCTGAAGAATCAACTTCGGAATTTTGAGGGTCCTCTTCAAAATTTTGCCCCAGTTTACTGAGGTGACATCCTTGGCGATGAATGGCTGAAGACTGACTTCGGAATTTTGAGGGTCCTCCTCAAAATTTTGCCCCAGTTCCAATAATAAGGGGGAAATGAAATTTTTATTAAATTGTGACCGAACCCATATGGCTGCCTACGTATCCCCTCTTAAACATGAATCAGGTCAGGCGTAGTTCAAATTAAATCATAAAGAAATCATAGGCGATTACACATAATATCGTTTCACTGCACCTGAGTTGATTGGCTTTGGCCAGACTTCTCCGTCCATTTCTGCAAGAATAAGTTCTCCTTCGGTTAAAACCCGATGAACCATGTACGGACCTTGCTAGTTGGGAGAGAATTTTCCCCTGGCTTCATCTTGATGTGGGAATATTTTCTTCAGCACCAACTGCTCTGGTGTAAACTTCCTTAGCTTAACTCTTTTTTGAAGGCTCTGGACATTTTGTTCTGATACAACTGACTGTGGCAAACCGCATCCATCCTTTTCCCTTATATAAGGGCTAACTGCTCGTAGCGACCTTTTACCCATTCTGCGTCATCCAACTCTGCTTCTTGTATGATCCTCAAGGAGGGAATCTCTACCTCGACGGGGATGACTGCCTCGGTACCATAAACCAACATGTAGGGAGTTGCTCCGGTCGATGTACAGACTGTGGTGCGGTATCCCAGTAAGGCGAATGATAACTTCTCATGCCATTGTTTGTGACTTTCGATCATCTTTCTTAGTATCTTCTTAATATTCTTGTTGGCTGCTTCTACAGCTCCGTTCATCTGAAGCCTGTAGGCTGTATAATTCTTGTGTTTAATCTTGAATGTCTCACACATTGCTTTCATCAAGTCGCTGTTGAGATTGGAACCATTATCGGTGATGATTGATTCCGAAATTCTGAATCGGCAAACAATACGGTCACGGACAAAATCCGTCACAACTTTCTTAGTCACTGCCTTGTATGACACTGCTTCAACCCATTTAGTAAAATAATCAATTGCCACCAGGATGAACTTGTGCCCGTTTGATGCGACATGCTCGATAGGTCCAATGACGTCCATCCCCCAGGCGACGAATGGCCACGGTGAGCTTGTTGTAGTAAGCTCGTTTGGAGGCACCTTTATCATGTCTGCATGTATCTGACAACGATGGCACTTGCGGACATACTGGATACAGTCTGTTTCCATAGTCATCCAAAAATAACCTGCTCGGAGTATCTTCTTTGCTAAGACAAAACCATTCATGTGTGGCCCGCAAGTTCCTGCGTGCACTTCGTCCAATAGTCTGGATGCTTCTTTTGCTTCGACACACCTCAATAAACCCAAATCGGGAGTCCTCCTATACAGGATGCCCCCACTATGAAAGAAATTGTTGGATAATCTCCGAAGTGTGCGCTTCATAGTGGCATTTGCAAGCTCTGGATATTCCCCTGCTGTCAAGTACCTTTTGATGTCGTGGAACCACGGTTTTCCGTCCACTTCTTCCTCAACGTGAGCATAATAAGCCGGCTGATCATAAATCTTTACTGGGATGGGATCAATGAAATTCGTGTCTGGATGCTGGATCATGGATGATAAGGTAGCTAATGCGTTAGCAAACTCGTTCTGGACCCTGGGGACATGCTGAAATTCCGTCTTTGTGAATCTTTTCCTTAACTCCTGTATGTAATGCAAGTAGGGAAGTATCTTGGAGTTTTTGGTTGCCCACTCTTCTCGAACTTGATATATGAGCAGGTCTGAGTCCCCCATCACTAGTAACTCTTGAATGTTCATGTCGATGGCCATCTTGAGCCCCAAGATGCAAGCTTCATATTTAGACATATTATTTGTGCAAGGGAACCTGAGCTTGGCGGATACCGGGTAATGCTGGCCGGTTTCTGATATTAGGACTGCTCCTATGCCAACTCCTTTGAAATTCGCGGCTCCGTCGAAAAACAACCTCCAACCATCGTAGGATTCTGCAATATCTTCTCCTACAAAGGACACTTCTTCGTCGGGATAATACATTTTCAGGGGTTCGTATTCTCCGCCAACAGGATTCTCGGCAAGGTGATCTACTATGGCTGGACCATTGATTGCTTTCTGAGTCACGTAAATAATATCGAATTCACTCAGCAAGATTTTCCACTTGGCAAGCTTGCCGGTGGGCATGGGCTTCTGGAAGATATACTTCAATGGATCTATCTTAGATATGAGATAAGTAGTGTAGGCACATAAATAATGTCTCAATTTATGATCTACCCAAGTCAGAGTACAACAAGTGCGCTCTAATAAGGAATACCGGGCCTCGTACGGGGTAAACCTCTTACTGAGATAGTAGATTGCTTGCTCCTTCCTCCCCGTTTCATCATGCTGTCCCAGAACACAACCGCATGCTCTATCCAAAACCACGAGATAAAGCAATAGAGGCCTTCCTAGCTCGGGCAGAACCAAGACTGGTGGCGTTGACAGGTATTCCTTGATTCTGTCAAAGGCTTTCTGACAATCGTCAGTCCATTTAGTAGCAGCGTCTTTCTTCAGCATTTTAAAGATGGGTTCATAAATGACCGTGGACTGAGCTATAAACCGACTGATATAGTTGAGTCTTCCCAAGAAACTCATCACGTCCTTCTTGTTCCTTGGCGGTGTCAATTCTTGAATGGCTTTGACCTTTGATGAGTGCAATTTTATTCCTCGACGACTCACGATGAAACCTAGTAGTTTTCCAGCAGGAACCCCGAATGCACACTTGGCAGGATTCAGTTTTAGATTGTACCTTCTCAGTCTGTTGAAGAACTTTCTCAAGTCTCCCATATGATCAGTGGCTTTCTTGGATTTGACGATGACATCGTCCACATATACCTCGATATCCTTGTGTATCATGTTGTGGAAGATGGTAGTCATGGCTCTCATGTAGGTTTCACCAGCATTCTTTAACCCAAACGACATCATTTTGTAACAATACATCCCCTACGGCGTGATGAAAACCGTTTTCTCTGCATCTTACTCATCCATCCATATCTGATGATTCCCAACGAAACAATCAATGAAATACTGCAACTCATGCTTGGCGCAGTTGTCGATAAGAATGTGTATATTTGGCAAGGGGAAGTCATCTCTGGGACTGGCCCGGTTGAGATCCCGGTAATCGACACAAATTCTAACCTTCCCGTCCTTCTTTGGTACTGGCATGATGTTGGCTAACCACGTCGGATACTCTACCACCTTGAGAACCTTAGCTTTGACTTGCTTAGTAACCTCTTCTTTGGTTTTTAAACTCATGTCGGGCTTGAATTTCCTGAGCTTCTGGTTTACCGGTGGACAGGCTGGATCTATTGGCAGTTTGTAAGCTACAATGGACGTGCTGAGACCAGTCATATCATCATACGACCAAGTGAATATGTCCTCATATTCCTTTAAAAATTCTGTATATCCTTCCCTTTCTGATGGCGACAAGTGAGCACTGATGCGAGTTTCTTTAGCATTTTCTGTATTCCCCAAATTAATGACCTCAGTTTCTTCCAGGTTGGACTTAGGTCTATTCTCAAAATTCTCAATTTCTCTGACGACCTCTTCAGTTATCTCATCTTCTTCTGAGTCTATGTCCTTTTGTTGCGTTGTTTCATTGCAAGTCACAATCATTGGTTCATAGTCAAGATAAGTAATAGTAATGTTGTATAGAATAGAGTAAATGATAGAGAAAATAATAAGAGCGATATATATGACAAACTGAAATGCTTTGATTAAATTCATAATTGTTTGAAACATCGGAGCTCTTTTCGAAATTAAAGACAATGCGGAAAGAAAATCAACTAGTAAAGTAAGCTAAAAATGAGATGCATGGTGCTTTTGTTTAGCCTTGCTACCCCGAAGCCTTTCGAGCCCTGACGGTCCTAATTGACCAATTGCTGAGGCGGTCTCCTCTGTTCACAGCTTGTATGGAAGGGCCTTCCTCCCCTTCCTCCTCGAAAAGAACACATCAGTCCATATCATCATCCTCCAGAAACAAATTCTTCATGGCTTCCAACGTTTCATCTTCCTCTGGCCCATATATAGTATCTGCCAGTTGGAAGGTCTGCTCCACGCTAGGTATCGGAAACTCCAACGGATAGTAGGGGCCGCGCCATGGCGGCGACCAGTTCTGGAATTCTTCGCAAGTATAACCGTACCCTAAGCCAAATGTAGTACCATGCTTCTTTAGTTTGATGGGCTTAGTGATCCCTTGAAGATTTTTACCGAGTCCCTTTCCAGGCTCGTACCCACACCAATTCAGGATACTTTCGATCTTGTTGTCCTACCACTTATCCTTATCTACAGCGTTGACCCTTTCGATATAGTGGTATGTTTCTCCGCCTATTCTCCTTCTGCCTCCAATCATTGGGATGGTCTGGCGACTATATATGGGGTTACTACCATCGCCATGAATGATCACCTCTTGGTGATTCCATTCAAACTTTATTGCCTGATGCAGGGTCGATGCTATGGCTCTAGCAGCGTGGATCCAAGGCCATCCTATCAGTAGGTTGTAGGATGCCGGGACGTCTATTACTTGAAAGTCGATGTCGAACCATGTTGGACCCATTTGTAAGCATAGGCTAATTTATTCAATAGTAGATCTTTGGGACCCATCGAAGGCTTTGACATTGATAGCCCTATCTTTGACCTCGTGCAGGTTTTTTCCCAAAGTTCTGAGAGTTATCAGCGGACAGATGTTGAGGCTCGATCCTCCATCGATCAGGACTCTAGTGATGAAATAATCTTCACATTGAACGGTGATGTGTAGTGCCTTGTTGTGGCTTAAACCTTCTGGCGGCAACTCATCTTCGTAGAAGGTTATTTAATGGCTCTCCAGCACTTGCCCCACCATATTTGCCATTTCACCGCCGGTTATATTGCTGGGCACATAAGCTTCGCTCAGTATCTTCATTAGGGTATTCTTATGAGCGTCTGAACTCTGCAGAAGAGCCAGGATAGATATCTGTGCTGGTGTTTTGCTCAACTGTTCAGCGACCGAGTACTCCTTAGCCTGTATTTTTCTCCAAAGGTCGTCGGGCCCTGTTTCAATAGGCCGTCCCGGGGCTTGCTTACTGGACTCGGCTAGGTGCTCTGGGGTGTAAACCCTCCCTATTTTGGTCATTCCTTGAGCGACAATCGTTTCTCCTGTCTTGGTCTTTCCTTTCCTCCTAGCTTCAGCAGTGTAATCCCATGGTATGGCATTTGAGTGGAATAGTGCTATGTCTGTCATTGCCACCAGAATAGGCACCCTTGGTGGTAGCACAACAACTTCAAAGGGTGTAGGTGCCTTTGGAACTCCAAATTAAACTTCGATTGGCTCGGGCGCCTTTGCAGAAGGAGGCACTTCAAATTTAAGAGGTATAGACATATTTACTTCATCGTCCCTGGAGGGCTGATTCTGCTTAACAATTGGGTTAAGTGTAACTGCCGGTTTCTTTGGTTCATCTCCCTCAGCAATCAAACTTATCGACCCTTTTAGGTCCCAATCATCCTCGATCTCGATCATGTAAAGGTCTACACCTTTGTGGTCAGGTAGAGGATTGCTACGAATATTAGGAGGAAGCTCCTTTGCTACTATGACCTTATTGTCGATCAGGGTTTGAATCCTGTCTTTCAATGAGCGGCACTCGTCAAAGGTGTGTCCCTTCATGCCGGAACGATACGCACAGGTCTTGTTGGGGTTGACCCACTGAGAGGGATTTTATAGAGCTTTGGCTAGGATAGGAGTGACGTAACCAGCAGCTTTAAGTCTTTCATATAGCTGGTCAATTGGTTCGGCGATGGCTGTGTATTGTCTGGGAGGTTTGCGGTCAAAATTTGGTCTGGGTCTTGGGAAATTTTGACGGGTGGGTGATGATTAATAGTGAGAGGGTTGAGCGTTATAAGCTTGGTAAACAGGTGCTGGTTGAGAGTATCTGGGCGAAGTGGGTTGATATGTGAGAGGTGGAAAGGATTGGTAAACGGGAGGTGGATAGGAAGGTGCGGGTGCTTGGTAATTCGGGATGGGCTGATATGTAAGTGGAGGTGATGGGTAAGTGTGGTATTTTGGTGGTGATTTGGCTCCCTATGCGACCATTACAACACTTACATCCTTCTTTTTGGACATGCCACCGGTCTGTAAAGCCTTATTGGTGGCCTGCAATGCTTCAAGATTTGTAACCATACCATTCTTAATGCCCTCTTCGATTCTTTCTCCAAGTTTGATGATATCGGAGAACTTTTGACCCTCGATCAGCATCAACCTCTTGTAATATTGTGGATCTTGAGCCCGGACGAAGAATCTATTCATTTGCTCTTCTTCTAGGGCCGACCTGACCTTTGCAGATTCTGACCTCCAATAAGTGGCATACTCGCGGAATATTTCGGTGGGCTTCTTCTTCAAATTCTGTATGTAGAATACATCCGGTGCGCTCTCTGTATTGAATTGGAATCTATCCATGAAGTTCGATGCCATGCTCACCTAACTCGTCCATTTCTTGGGGTCATGGCTGATGTACCAGGATAGTGCATCTCCTTTCAGGCTCCTCATGAAGAGCTTCATACGGATCTTCTCATCCTTTCCAACTCCAACCAACTTATCACAATATGTCCTCAGGTGGACTCTGGGATCTCTTGTTCCATAATACATTTCGAACTTGGGAGGTTTGTACCCCTCCAGAAGTTCAACATCTGGCTGAATGCATAGGTATTCATAATTTAACTCTTCAATAGCTTTGTTACCTTCCACGCCCTGAACTCGGCTGGTTAACTTCTTGAGCTCTATCTCTAAGTTCCTGATAAGGGAGTCCTTGTCATCAGACTCAGGTGAATTTGGGATTGGTTGGGTGTAATGGGGTACAATATCCACAAAAATAGGAGTGCTGTGGAGATGGTCATTTATGGCGTTCAGTAGCTCGGGAATGAGTAGTGGAGTGTGGTTGGGAGTGTGGCATGTGTTGCAATGTTGGGCATGAGTGGGTTATATCTGTGGTTGTGGGGTGTTTTATGGAGGTGCGGGGTTCTGGGTGTTGACATCAGGAGCAGTGAGAGAAAATGATAGGTTCGCCAGATTCTGAACCTGATCCAATTCTTCTCGGAATTTCAACAGTTTTTGCTCCAGTTGTGTGGCAGTTTCCTTAGCAACCGGCGTACCCTGAGGAATCTCGATCTCCTTTCTGGCGCATGGATCTCCCATTCTACCTTTGTTTTTGTTCCGGATAGGAGGAGGAGGAGGTGGAGGGCCCTTGTATCTTTTGGAGTATGTCGATGGTGCCAGAATGCATGAACTAACCTTTGGGGAGGGGAATAAAAAAAAGGTAACAAGTTAGTGCGGGTCATGAGGAAAAAATATTGCAGTATTTAAACACATTGTGCGAAAAATGTAAATCGCATCCTAGTTTTGGTGCCTCATTATGACTGAGGTAGGCCTAGAGACAAATAGTTTTTGGAGAACTTATAATGCTAAATGCCTTATTTTATTGATAAAAATAAGACGAATCCAAAACGATGCTAAATAACAGAAAGTAAAATGTCACTAGTGGCCATTGGCCTTATTACATTATTAAAGAAAAATAAAAGACTCCTAACTACTTGGTCCCAGAAGGACCTTCCCCAGATTTGGCATCTTTGTCTCCCTCGAACAACTCCACCAACTCGCGTAGTCCTAGCAGCAAGTAGGCTCGGGCCAGATGTCCGCCTGCATTTCCTTCAGCGTTTTGGCAGTCTTCAATCCTCTTGATGAACTTTCCTTCCAGCTCTACTAGACCCCGCTCCAAATACCCTAGTCGGTTGTTGGCGCTGACAGCCATATCTTTCCACTCCTCGATCAATTTCTGATGGGCTTCTTGTATTTACCGACGCTCACTTTCACACTCTCGAATTCTCTTGTGTAGTTAATTGTACTTAACCCGTGCTTCAGCGTGCTCATCAATAATTCTGTGACCTTGAATGAATCTCGGCTGACCCATGCTATTGTCTTCTAACCAACCCGAATAGTATGGCACACAACCGGCATGATACCTGTCTTGCTCAATGGATTCTTTCCCCAAAATGATTTTGCAATGCCACAAATGCTGAGCTTGGCACCTGTGAGGGCTATCGTCGTCCTGGAAATCGGCCCTGAGGTGGCTCATTTTATCGACCCTTGGTATGATTTGTTTTCTTCCAGCTTGCCTCATGGCTCGGAGAGGAGCATATGGATAAGTTCCTCTTAAACCAATCAGTATGAGAAATGGTGCATCTCGGGATCGAACAATGAATTCATCCATGGGGAACCACTCAAACATCCATTGTACCTGGTCTTCTTTCAGATTTTCAAATAATTCTACCCATCCTCTGGCGTCCTCTGGCTGAGCGAACGTTTTAGGCATATAATTCATACGGCTTGGCTGGTGGAAGGCGATATGATCATCCCAATCTCTGCGTAGGATCTTTTGTCGGTATTCCCCTTTCTGGAGGTGTTCCATGAGCTAAAGCTGAAGTAATAAGTTGCAACCCTCAAAGTGACTGCCCTGTTGTTGACAGTTATTCAAGGCATGGTATATCTCGGCGACGATCATGGGCACTATGCTAAAAGTTTGTCCACCAATCCCTTCCATCAAAGTCTTGGTTACCATGGCCAGTATGGTATGGATACTAGCCTTCTTCATAAGGAACACGATCATTCCCAAAAAGCAAAACATGAAGGCGAAGACACTTCTATGGACATGTCCCAATGAGGTGATAGCAAATTCATCTGAATAGGTGCGGTATGACTTGCTATGGCCGTACCTCTCGTATAGATAGTCAAATGGGATGTAAGAGTCTTTCAAACAAGTCAAGTCTGGGTTTTTCTTTAGTCCCATCATCTTAAGGAAACCCCTTCCTTTGCGATTCTCTGGTATAAGCAAGCCTGGAGTTTCCCAAGGAATTCCAGCTAAACATCTTATTTCTTCAAGTAAAGGAGTCATTTCAAGGTCCCCAAAGCGAAACACGGACTTGTCACTATCCCAGAACAATGTCGCAGCCTCTATGATTCTGTTGTTAGGCTGAATCTCTAGAAGAGAAGGTAGATTCCCTAAGTACTTGTGGACGAGTGTCTGATCACTAGAATGGAGGTATTTCCACCAATTCAGCAGCCTTGGATGAATGTTGGTTACCATACCAAATCTGGGGACTTCGTGCCTCATTTTCTGCAAAACAGAGTGTTAGACCCTTACCTCCACCAGACTCGACTATTTAAACCAATAATAAGCACAGTAAGCACTTAAGTTCTCCAAATAAATGCACAGAACATGGAGGTGTCCGTTTGGGTCTCAAGGAAATCCGGTGGACTTTGGACAAGGCTATCTTAATGAGTCATTATGTGGACAACATAACTGACTCGGCTATGTTTGACCATGATGCATGTACAATTTAAATAGAGTAAGGTTTCTATTGGGGTATTAGACAGGTACCCTTGAGCGGACAACTTAAGAGGGAAAGGCACGGAACCGTCGATTGCACCGCTGATCAACTGGTTTTACCGCAAATACGCATTTGCCAAATTTAAGGGGTGATAGTATTGGAACCGCGCAACTACACATTATAAGCGTTGCTATAGTATTCGTTTGGCACGAGTGGAATATGATGTTGAAAATGCAGTTTACAAGAATGAAACATATTGACATGTATTTTCACGTTCATACAATAAAGTTTATAATGATTGCTCAAACATTACAACAGAATTGATGGAAAAGCGGTAAATGAAAGTAATTAAAGAAAAAGAAACAAAAGAAACAAGTCAGTTTCAAATAAAGGCATTAAACAAAAACAACAAAGAAAGCGGTAAAGTCACATATAGAATGTAATGGTAAAAGCCTAAAGAATCCCCAGCGGAGTCGCCATGCTATCGACGCCCCCTTTTCCTCGCGAAATCGGGTTCACGACATTTGGGAAGACAACTCTATTCCCGTTTGGGAATTGGGTTTTGGATTTTTGGAGAGTCACCACCTAATGATTATAGTGCATTAGGACACTTTTTAGAAGAATTAAAGATGAAAGCCAGAGTTTGGGTAAGGGATCGAAATTATCTCGAGGGGAAGGTGTTAGGCACCCCTCAAGATCCACTAGTGTGGTTCTCGACCATGCTACAATTGTGACTTTATATGCAAACAAACGAATGAACAAGCAAGTATTGCAAATACAAATACGAAGCATAAAAGGGTTAAAAGAAGTGCTGAAATTCAGAAAGGAAACAATTTTGTGATTAAAGAGATACGCAAGTAAAGGGAAGGGGTCAAACAATTGGTGCAAGCAACTTAAAAGACGGGTAAGAAACGGAAGTTGAAGTGCAACAACATTTAAAATTCTGAAAAATTCTTAAGCTAATAAAGAGGGGGGGAGGGGTCCTAGGTTTATACATTACATGGATCATTCGCACAACACCGGTACCCAATTGTACGCATAGTGTTATTGTGTAATCATCATCTCCATGTCTACCTTTCCCACCCCGTTTAAGGTATTAGAGCGCGGAATGGTATCACTTACTTACTGGATGCTATTACCCATCCCCATCTTATTAGTCCTGGAGGCAAATGGACTACTAATCCTAAAGGGAAAGGGGCTCAGGGCTTTTAGAAGTTTCAAAGGATAAAATGCTAAGGCGTCAACCAAAACAAATAGTTGGAAATAGAAATGGGATACAGACAAGCAAGCAAGGCTCAAATATGCCTCCATAAATCATCGAAAGTCACAGAGTTTAGCATGTCTTTCACATACTGGTTTTGGTCTTATCTTAATAAAGCAGCGAGCAGACTGGTTCAACGCATATTTTTTAGGCGAAAAGTCTACATTAGGCATACTCGAATGCAGTTCTTTGAAACTGATCTGATTGACTTAAGTGTTAATTAGAACTAGGCGTGACATATACTGATTTTAGAAACAAGTGTGCAAACTAACAGGGGTTATTGATTTTAGCAGGACAATATAAGTTTAACAGCTAGTATTATCTCTATTTGGATTTGAAATTTCCTATAGGCATGCTTTCTATATGAATAATGATTTGGACACCTTTTAGACATTAACAAAATCCTAGGAGCATGGCATCTACATGCAGTTTTTATTATTTAAACCTACAAATAGTTTGCCTAATGACGTTTGCAGAATGCAGCAGTTTGGTGGACCATGTTTTATATAAAATTGCAGAACAATTAGAAGTTAACCTATAGGCAGGATATCTATGCCTGTTTGCAACAATTAAAGATTAAACCTATGAGCATGATTTCTAGACGTGAGTTTTGCAGAAAAATAAAGTTTAAAAACCTATAGGCATGATTTCTAGGCGGATATGCAGAAATGAAAGTTTAAAACCTATAGGTATGATTTCTAGGCGGATATACAGAAATGAAAGTTTAAAACCTATAGGCATGATTTCTAGGTGGATATGCAGAGATGAGAGTTAAAACCTATAGGCAGGATCTCTACCCTTGGTGCATAAAATAAATCCCATTCCCCCTTTTTTACTAAGTTCCCCAGAGTTTATACAAATTATTACAACCCAAAAGAAATAACTGAAATAATAAAAATACATCAGAAATCCTCAGCTACATACGAGCAGCCTAATCCAGACTTGAGGCCTAATAATATGAGATTGAACCACTTTCGAGATCCAGATTTCCAGGCCTTCTCTTATCTAAGGTGTTTCAGAGATCCAAGGGATTTCAGGAACCCCAGGCAGTGCATACACCCAAGATATTCATAGAAATTGAGTTGTGCAGTGTGGAAGAGCCAGCCCTTATGTGTCCAAGTTTAGAGGGAGCTCAAGGGTCCCAAGGCAAGGCTCACACAAGAGGGACAGAGCTTAAATTCTAGGAGTTGAGTGTAAGTGCAATCGAAAGGGGTAGGGGGACTACCCAGGCAGGTTGGTGGTCATGCCCAGCCAAAATATAGACTGGCACACCCCTGACCAAACCTATGATCAAGCATTTAGGGAGTACAGACCTACTAGAGGTCAAGCCATGGCCTGAACAGTAATCAGAAGTACTGGCAGGCCAAGGCTGTTACTCAACATACACACAATAGGGAATGGGGATGGGAAATTGACAAGCTTAGGACCCCAAAAGGGTCCAGTTCATAACCATGGACAATGATTTCAGGCATTGCCATGTTTCCGAAACATAACTTAAGGCATATAAAAGGGATATAAGGGTTTGGAATTCATAGAGTACCAAATACATGACAAACAACTGACAGGATGCACATGTAAATTAAACATTGAATTACAAGGGAAGGGAAACATGTTACAGCATGCTAGAAACAAATGTTAACTAAAAGGGTTAAACAGAAGTAGGCAGAAGTAAAATACATTGTTGTTGAGACATGTAAATTAACTGGGGGACATACCAGTAGAGAGGCAAAAAGTGCAGAAGAAAGTAGAGTAAACAAAGTCCACAACAACACAAGTAGCAGAAAGAGGGAGAGAGTTTTTAAGTGAGAGTGATTTTTTGAACTCAGATTTCTTTCTATGTTCGTGTGTGTTTAAAGAAAAGGGAGGAGAGTATTTATAGCTTTGAAAACATGTAGAGAAATAAGGTAACAAGTACAATTTTTTTTTTATCACAAATATGGCATGGTCACAAATTTGAATCAAATTAGTATAAGACTCCCCTCTAATCAGGGGATTCTTATTCAAATGGATACTAACATGATTTAAATAAGGAAAGGGAGAATAAGCCTTGTAAGTAGAATGGCTGTTGCCATAAAAGAAGCAGTAAGGTAATACAATAGGCAATTAAGTCTAAGTACATGGTTTGAAATTATTTTTGGAAAGATTTAGGGAAGCCAATCAAAGGAAAAGAATCAATTTCTCCTTAACGGGCGAGTAAAAATCAGAATTTTACAAAGGAAAAGTTTTTTTTTGAAAATTAATCACAACTTTTGAGAATCAATCATAGAAGGAACTCAGTATATATAAATGAATGCACAAGTAATAGACACGTGAAGCCAAGTTATGGCAAAATAACAGCATATACTGGTAACTAAAAGGAAGACATTCGAAGCATGATAGTCAAGTTTCAGTGTTTAACAATAGAGAAGAAGATCAGAAACATGCAAAGAACTCAGAACCAAAATAGTCAAAAGAATTGAAGCATACTGCAATTTCAACACACGAGTTGTGCAAACAACTTCAAAGAAATTGAATAATCCCCAAAGAGACTAGGGTTTCCGAAAATCAATCAAGTTTAGAGGAGATAAGCAGATAAACAAATAAACGGGTTCAGGATCTCGGATAAACCCAAAAATTTGGGTTTTCACTATGCTAACTTAGATATAGAAGAAGGTAAGTTAAGCAAATAACAAACAGAAACTCAAACAAAATCCGAAAATTAGGATTTTCAACATGCTAACTCAGATAAAAAAAAGGTAAATCAAACGACCATTAACAAACAGACCAAGAAACTCAAACAAAATCCCCAAGAAAATTAGGGTTTTCAACATGCTAACTCAGATAGAAGGTAACACAAACAAAACAAGGTAAAATATGTCGAGAATCAGAGAAGAGATTCGGAATAACTTATCATGAAACCCTAGTTAAAGAATAAAGAGTTTCTGAACGCAAAAATTAAAGAATCTTCGAGAAAAACGCATAGAAGGTTCATACACACATAGATCCAGAGCATGTCTAAAATAAATCGAAGGAACCTTAGAGATTAGGGTTTCGTAAGAAACCTAGGTGACGAGATAGGCTTTGGAAAACATCGATCTGAGTAGAGAAGTCGAAGATCGAACTCAAATAGCCATGACTGGCCAGACAAAGGTTGAAGAAGACCGGAGAACAGTCATCGAACAAAGGCTTGGTCGGATCCCTTCAAGATCTAGTCTTTGGATCTTTAGAAGCGAGCACACAGAAGCCATGAGAGGCTAGATAGGCCTCTGATGAGCCTGAGAAGCCATAGATTAGGGTTTCGATGAGAGGCAGCAACAAGGGTTTGAGGTTAGTTGAGGGAGATTTAAGAGAGGAGAGGATTCAGAGGCGGCGGCCGAGAAAAATGAGGTAGGGTTTTAGGGTCTTTTGAATTAAAAAAAGGAAAGGGAAGAGGTGAGCTGTTGATATAAAGGATCAACGACTGGGATTAAACGGGTTAAATGGGGAACTGGTTTGGGTATGATAGGAAAGGGTATGTGTCGGGTAGGCGTGTTAATTGGGCTGGGTAATTGGGTTTCAAATTGGGGCTGAAATGGAGTGCCATTGGCTAAAATTGAAATGCAATAAGGCCAAATCGTAAATAGCTACTTTTCCCCTTTTAATTTTATAAAAAAATAGTAATACTGATTTTAAAAACAAATTAAATGTATTGGGTGAATAATTATTATATAAATATTAATTAAAAAAATACTGGGATTAATTTTATAAACGTAAAATGTCATAAATTACAAGATAGGCTATAATCGTAATTATATGCAATTTAGCTTTAAAATACCAAACAAATTTGTAAAAAATATGAGAAAATTATTTTAATTATATTTTGGTGTAAATGTGAAAATAAAATGAATTATTCACAAAAATAATAATTTTAGGAATAGTTATTGGGTTTTGTTGTGTAAAAATAGGCGATAAATTGGTTTTAAAATCATCAAAAATGTCAAAACTCTTGGATGTACTTATATATGCACCAATATGCTATTTTGAAAATATTTGAGTATAAAAAATACTTAAGAAAAAATTGGGTATAACAAGTGCACTACCTGAGAACTGGGAAGGGCAATCCACTACCAGGCCTCCACTTTTCAATGGTCTGTACTATTCTTGGTGAAAGAACAGAATGAGATATCACATTATAGGGAAAGATTATGAACTTTGAGACATAGTCACTGATGGTCCCCTAGCAACCACTAAGAAGAATGCTGAAGGAATTGAAGTGCCAAAAACAATGGCTGATTGTACTGCTGAGGATCTGAGGAAATGGGAGAAAAATGCTAAGGCCAAGAAGTGGCTTGTATGTGGACTAGGACCAGATGAGTATAGCAGGATCCAAAGCTGTACAACTGCTAAGGAAATATGGGACACTCTACAAGTGGCTCATGAAGGAACACCTCAAGTGAAAAGATCAAGAGGAACACTTCTATATTCTCAATATGAGAATTTCACTATAAAGGAAGGCGAAACTATCCAGGAGATGTATACTAGATTCACCACTTTGACAAATGAACTTGAATCTCTTGGAAGAACTATCCTTGAAGAAGACAAGGTTGAGAAGATTCTGACAAGAGTTCTGCCAGTCACATGGGAAAGCAAGATCACTGCCATTCAGGAATCCAAGAACATTGCTACCCTCATACTAGATGAACTAATTGGAAATTTAACTGCCTATGAAATGAGGAGACAAACCATAAAGATGGACACTCCCAAAAAGGAGAGAAGCTTAGCTCTCAGAATTACTGAAGGTGCAGATTTGGAAGATGATGAAATGGCTATGATCACTAGGGATTACAAGAAGTACCTGATGAGAGGAAAGGGTTCTTCAAGAGGTACAAACTTCAACAAATCAAGAGCTCCGGAGAAACAGAAAAATGAGGAATGCTACAAGTGTGGTAAGACTGACCACATGATCAAAAACTGCCCTCAATGGGGAATTGAGTGGAAGAAAGAAAGAGCTGAATGAAGGAACAAGTTCAACCAAAGAGAAACAAATGTTCAACCAAGGCTATGGTTGCTGCTTGGAGAGAAACTTCAGATGAAGACTCAGAAGATGAAGCTGAGGAGGAGCAAGCACTAATGGCCATTGGAGAATCAGAGGATGAACAAGAGGTAAGTATTCTTCATCTCAAAGACAAGATTAAATTCTTGTCTAAAAAAGGCTGGCTGAGCTATTAACAGACTTCATTGATGAGTCTGAGTTAATTAATAATAAGAAGGAAGTTTTGTCTAGGTAATGTGTGATTCTAAAAGCAAAATGTAAAAGTCTAGAGTCTAGGGCAAATGAGAGTGATAACAAAAATGCTGAGTTGAAGAACCAGGTTCTTGAACTTGACAACAGTGTCCTAGAACTTAAGTCTAAAAATCTGAAACTGAAATTAGGAACAGGGAAAAAGTTAGCTGATCACACATGTCTCACTCTAGAAGAAAATTTGGGAAAAATGAAAGATGAATTATACAGGAAAGATGAATTCATCAAAGTCCTAAAAGAAGATCTAGGAAAGGTAAAACATGAACTAGATAGAAATTGCGATTGGAACAAAGCCTCTGATTCTCTCTCTTGGTTGCAAGAGCATCACAATAGAAATAAAAAAGGACTTGGCTATGGGACTCAAGCTCCTAAATGGGATCCAAAAAGAAAGTACCTCACTCTTCCTGAAAATAAAATCTGTACACACTGTGGTAAGACTGGCCATTACAAATATGAATGTAATGCAAAAGAAATGGCCAGTTAAAAGAACAAAGTTTTTGTTAAAGAAAAGAATAAATTGCCAGGATAGGCAAGAAGGAATTTAATTCATCCTTTTGCTTATAGAAAGGGACCCAAACTAGTTTGGGTTCCTAACACTAACCCCTGATTTCCTTTTGCAGGTCCAAGTAAAAGGGAGGAGCCAAATATGGTACATGGATAGTGGCTGCTCAAAACATATGGCTGGGGACAAGGACCAGTTCCTTTCACTTGAGGACTTAAAAGGATGTAATGTCTCCTTTGGTAATGGAAAGAAAGGTGAGATCATTGGGGTTGGAAAGGTAGAC
>MU780229.1:4209-24484 GCA_026770625.1 Nicotiana glauca | reverse complement strand
TGCATGTTACATCATAAATAGATGCATGACCAGATCTCTAGTAGAGAAGACTCCCTATGAGTTACTTAAAGGGAGAAAACCAAACATATCCCATCTTAGGGCTTTTGGTTGCAAGTGGTATGTGCACACTAATGGAAAAGACTCCCTAGGAAAGTTTGATCCCAAAAGTGATGAGGGAGTATTCTTGGGATATTCTTCACATAGCAAAGCTTATAAAGTGTTCAATAAAAGAACTCTGTGTGTAGAAGAAAGTGTGTATGTAGTATTTGATGAAACTAACATTCTTTTTGAGAGGCAGGAACATGAAGATGAAGCCATTGGATTGGTCAAAGACTTGGCTGAAGCTTCAGCTCAAGTCAAAGTGACACCTGCAGAAGGAACAGGTAATGGAACAGGTTCTTCCTTACAGGGCAACCTAACAGGGGGAAGAAATCAAAGAGGAATTGAAATAAACTCCTTAAAGGAACCTGTTCCTTATCAAATTGCTGAAATATCCAGCAGAAGCCAGTTGGTTGTAAAACCTCACAAGTATCAAAGTTCTCATCCCATTGAGAACATTATCACTGATCTAACATCTGGAGTCAAAACCAGATCACAATTAAAGAATCTGTGTGCTTTTGATGCATTTTTATCTCTTATTGAACCTAAAAATGTTGTTGAGGCTTTGTAGGATATAGATTGGGTCAATGCTATGCAGGAGGAACTCAATCAATTTGAAAGAAGTCAAGTCTGGCATCTAGTTCCTAGACCCAAGGACATATCAGTCATTGGTACAAAATGGGTCTTCAGGAACAAACTTGATGAAGATGGAACTGTCACAAGAAACAAGGCAAGGCTAGTGGTTCAGGGATACAACCAAGAGGAAGGAATAGACTATGATGAGACATTTGTTCCAGTTGCAAGACTAGAGGCAATCAGGCTTCTCATTGCCTTTGCAACACATATGGAATTCACTCTCCATCAGATGGATGTCAAAAGTGCCTTCCTAAATGGCTACCTCAAGGAAGAAGTGTTTGTGAAACAACCTCCAGGATTTGAAAGCAAGGAATGTCCTGAGCATGTGTACAAGCTGGACAAGGCTCTATATGGGCTCAAACAGGCCCCAAGAGCTTGGTATGAATGATTATCAAAATTCCTACTGGAGCATGGGTACAAAAGAGGTAAAATTGACAGCACTTTGTTCCTAAGGGAAAAAGGTAGAGACCTCCTTGTTGTGCAAATATATGTTGATGACATAATTTTTGGGGCCACTACAGGGAGGTTGAGTAAGGACTTTGCAAAATTAATGGGAAGTGAGTTTCAAATGAGTATGATGGGTGGACTAAACTTCTTCCTAGGCTTGCAGATCAAACAAAGCCCAAATGGGACCATGATCCATCAGCAGAAGTATACAAAAGAACTAATCAAAAAGTTTAAAATGGAGGACTCCAAAGAAATAGATACACCTATTGCAACTGCCACTAAATTAGATGTTGATGAACCTGGTTCATCAGTTGATCAAAAGTTGTATAGGTGTATGATTGGTTCACTCTTGTATCTTACTGCCAGCACACCTGACATTATTTTTAGTGTAGGGTTTTGTGCTCATTTCCAGGCAAATCCAAAGGAGTCACACTTGACTGCTGTCAAGAGGATATTGAGATAACTGAAAGGCACCACTGATCTGTGTCTTTGGTATCCCAAAGGTAGTAATTTTGATCTTGTAGCATATGCTAATTATGCAGGTTTCTTAGTGGACAGGAAGATCACTTCAGGTATGGCACATTTCCTGGGGTCATGTCTTGTGTCATGGGCTACCAAAAAGCAAAATTTAGTAGCCCTATCCACTGTTGAAGCTAAATATGTTGCTGCTGCTTCTTGTTGTGCTCAATTGCTATAGATCAAACAACATATGGTAGACTTTGGAATTGAAGTGGGATGTATTCCAATATTTTGTGACAACACTAGTGCTATAAGTATGACAAAGAACCCCGTTCATCATAAAAGGACCAAACACATAGATGTTAGACACCACTTCTTAAGAGATAACTATGAGAAAGGGTTAATATCAATAGAATTCTGTGCTACTGATAAACAAATAGCAGATATGTTCACTGAAGCACTGAGTAGAGAAAACTTTGAAAGGAACAGGTTGGAATTAGGGATGATTAAGATCACATAAGAGGTCCAGTTCAGAATGCACAAAAAAAATAAAAAATAAAAAATAAAAAATAAAAAATAAAAAAGAACTTTTTTTGGTTAGGAGTTTTTAATATCATGTAAATATCTAGACTAATTCTTACTCAGTTTCATACTCTAGTTAGTATACTCCTGTGACTTGTGTTTATATGACTCACTGATCTCTTACAAAAATTTTCTATTTTGACATTTGAAGCATGATCAAGAGAAATCTTACTTGAAGAACCTGGTTCATTAGTATATGCTCATGAGAAGGTTCAGGTATGTTTCTATACTTTGCACAATTAGAAAGATAAAATTTCCAATCGTGAGCTAAAGTCCTAATTACATCAAACTTCCAGAAGTTCTATCCGTTGAGCATTGAACCAGTTTCATTACCCTAAGAGTCTAATTAAAACGGGACTTTTTCCTAAAAACAAGCGTCGCCCATTAATCACCAAGAGACCGGAATTCTAATGTGATTAGACCTCTAATTGACTCTGAAAAAGCATGCCGTTACTGCACTTAATCATAACCCCTCTTTAAATACACACCACATATCTTCTTTTTGCTCATAACCGTCACTCACCTTCTCCAAAATTCTGATCATCTCCTTCATCTCCAAAATCTCCAAAATTCCCAAAATTTCTAGAAATTCTCTACCATGACAAACCCTCAAGACAACCCAGGTACTCCCCCTCCAGTATCTCCTAATACTTCATCCTCCACACCTCCTGTTGAAAACCCAAAACTTAGGCTTCGTCGACAGAAAATGTTGGCCAGGAAAACTGTAGCTTCTGGCTCCCTGAGAAAAGTTCTAAACGAAAAATTAAAAGTGAGTCAAAGAAGGGAAAACTCTGAAAAGGAATCATCTGACTCAAGCTTCGAGTTTGAAGCCTTTGTCTCTGCAAGTGATGGAGAAGAACGTGGGTCTTCTGAATCAGACAAGAATCAAGAAACTCCTAAAGAGGTAAATATATGCTATGTTTTTTCCTGATGTAGTGGAGAAAGTAGATGATAGGTTTGTGTTGGTGGTATCTGTGAGAGATGTAAGTGAGGGAGAATCGAAGAGGAAGGGAAAGAAAAATAAAGGTAAAACTCTTGCAATTTGCGGAGGAGATGAGGAGAGTGGCAACAAGCCAGGGGGAAGTGAATCTGGGGAGGCTGTTGAAGGTCTTGTGCACCTAAGTGAACAACAAGATGCACCTAGTCCATTTGTGGAAGAAACCTTGGCTGACATTCTGAAGAAAGTTGGAGCAAGATATGATCCCAAGAAGCGCAAAGCTTCTTCTCAAAAGGCTCCAACTGCCTCTAAGCCAACAAAGAAGAGCAATGTGTCACCTCCTAAGTCTACTGTCCCTTCAGCACCAAAGGAGAGAGCTACAAGAAGCAGGGTAAGGCAAAGTGAGGCCGAATTGCAGAAAGCCCTAGAGGCAAGCAAGAAAAAGAAGAAAGAAGAAGGAAAAGAAAAGGTAGTGGAAAGTTTTGAGGCTGCTGAAGAAGAGAATGAGGAGATAGAACTCGTCCATCAAGAGAGAGGGACAACTATGGAGGTTCCCATTGCCAAACCAAAAAGAACCAAGACTCCTTCAAAGAAGTCTTCAAAATCTGTATCTGCTGAACCCTCCTTGGCCAAAAGAACTAGGTCTGTAGTGAAGGGAAAACAAGTAAAAGTTACTGAAGAAGAAGAAGAAGAAGAAGAGTGGAGTGGAGGAGAAGAAGAAGAAGAGGATTCTGAAAAGGAACAAGATCGATTTGCCATCTTTCGTAGGAGAAAGATTCTGAAGGGGATGTTGCTGAAAGACCTGGAGGAGCCAGGCATGATTAGGTTGGTGGATGCTCTAGCTGCACAAGGTTGGAAGGACATGGTTCTTCAACTGGATATAAGGTTAGCAAGAAAGGAGCTGATCGAGTTCATGGCAAATGCCACTGTGAAAAATGGGGAAGTCACCAGTGTGGTTAGGGGAGTGAAGGTGCAATTTGATGCACCTAAATTGGGGACAATTCTGGACATACCATGTGAGGGATATGATGACTACACTAGGTAGAGGTGGCCTTGTCTAGATGATCTTCCTAGTTCTCTCCAAATCACCAGGAACTTTTGTGACACTGAGTCTGCTGAAGATGTGCCAGAGGCAAGATTTGTACAAAAGAGTGAGATGAAGCCTGAGCACAAGGTGCTATTTGAATTTGTGAACAAGTGTCTGCTGCCCAGACAGGAGAGGAGGCATACTGCTAACTACATGGACTTGGTTCTTTTGGAATGCCTTGTGAGAGGAAAGAAAATTAACTGGCCTGCCTTCATTGTCAAGCTACTGGACAGGGTAATAAATGGCTCCAAGGCTCATGCTACTCTTATGGGTTCATACTGACGACTGTGCTGGATAGGTTGAATGTTCCCTTGAAGAAATGGGAGATGGCCTCCAGCAAGAACCATTTTAGTGTCAAAACCCTGCAGGCTTGTGACTATCTCCTCAGTATAGCCCCAGTTGAACCTGGTTCATCTTTGAAGACTCCAGTGAACAGCAAGGTTAGGGCTTTAGTTCAAGAGTGTGGAGCAAAGGATACTGAGATTGCTAGGCTCAAGGCTCGAGTTGATGAACTTGAAAATGAGAGGAATAGCCTGAAAGATGAGCTAGCAAAAGAAAATGAAAAGGGTGAAGGGATGCTTCAAACAATGCTCAATCTTCTCCAATCCTAACCCTCTAGTTCCTCCAAGCCTTAGGTCCTCCAACACTGTCCTTGAACCAGTCTAATAACCCCCAGTGGCCCAGATTAGGGATTTTTTCTTTGCTTGTTTTTGCTCATGGTTGGATGTTTTTCTTTCTTTTTGTGGACTGGTTGTAGAAGCATTTACTATCAATGACTATATGCTTTTTTCTTGCTTTGTGATGATTTTGTTCTCAATAGTTAAGTTTTTGTCAAGTCTGATTATTGTTTCACTAAACCATGCTTTCACCTGCAGTTTCCCCAGTGGCCATGAGTAACTATTACAATCTGGGATTCACATTATATGCAAATTTTCGATGATGCCAAAAGGGGGAAGAGATATTGTGTATATTCTGAAAAAGTGATATTTATAACCTGATTAAATCTGGTCCTTAATGATGAGTTAAAATTTCTTAAGTAAAAGTGTTAATAATTAGCTGAGTTCCACAGGTTCTCTGACCAGTAAAAGCACAGAATTTGTCATCATCAAAAAGGGAGAACTTGTTGGCCCAAGTTCAGTTGAAGTTTTGAATAATGACAAATGAACTCAGTGAAGGACTAGGTCCATCTTATGAGACACAGTAGTTATGGCCCATGCACATGAGATGCACGTGAAGAAGATAAACCTTTGGGATCAAGCAGCAATATCTTCTGAATATCTTATGAACTGATCGAAAAGAATGCATATGGGATAAGGAGAAGAAGTCTCCTTATGATAAGAGAACACATCCGGATAAGGGTTGAAGTTTAGATTGTTCTAGGACTCAAATTCAATGGAGGATCAGAAATTGAGTCACGATCAAACTTTGATTACTAACCTAATAAATAATTGAATTGTTCTCTTTTACAGGTATGCACAAATACACAGAATTTAAGCTAAATTGAGAGCAAAAGAGCAAGGCAATTTTGCAAGCAATTTATGTGAGATTAAGTGTGCATTCCTGCAGCTACTTGAACGAGAAAGAAGAACCAGTTCCATTGTGTTGATTCTTATTCTAGTTCAATTGTAGTAGGTGGTTTAATATTGTTCCTTTCCAGCTTTCATAGAAGTAACTGTATTAGGTACTTTGAGTATTCAAGTTAGAGTTAACTTGAAGGTGTCGCAACAGTTGAGGCTGTGTGCCACACTGGGATTAGAGTTTAATCCTTAGGTTTACAAGAGTTTGTAAATGCTGTTTTTGGCTCAGTGATTTTAGTGGAAGTTTGGGAAAATCCTACTAAGTAGTGGGTCGTGTTTTTTCACCTTTTGAGCCAGGTGTTTTCCACGTAACAATCTCTGTGTTCTTTACTTTATGCACTCTTAATTTCGCAAACAGTTAGAGTAAGTACATCTAGAAGAACCAGGTTCTTCTGTGCTAAAATTAGGTACTACACAAATCACCCCCCCTCTTGTGTGGTATTGACGTTTAGAACATCAGAAGGGGTTGCTGTTCCTCAAGGTCCGATGATAAAGCGCACCAAAGTATAATCAGAAGGGAAAAACGGACTCGAGATTACATACCAGAAAGAACTTTATCTTTCAACGACGAGGATGCAGAAGGAATCATGCAGTCCCATAACGATGCACTGGTAATTTCTTGACTCATGAATAAAACTCGGGTTAAACGTGTGTTAATTGATCTAGGTAGCTCGGCCAACATCATTCTTTCGAGGGTCGTATAGAAACTCGGCCTACATGACCAAATCATGCATGCGGCCCGATTGCTAAACGGATTCAACATGGCCTGTGAAACTACTAAGTGAGAAATAACTGGTAAACGTATCCAGAACTACCTAGGAGACCAAGTTTTATGTGATCGAAGGGGACATGAGGTACAATGTCCTGTTCGGGAGGCCATGGATCCACAACATGAGGGTTGTGCCCTCGACCCTTTACTAGGTATTAAAATTTCCAACACTAGAAGGGATCAAGACAGTCTATTGGGAGTAACCCGCCGTAAAAGAGATGTTTTCCATCGATGAAGTAATTCTGATATCAACACTCTCATCAACAAAGGAGCCAGGTTCGAAAGCAAAATATGAAACCAAATAGCAATCACAGATGCCAGCCTTGACCCAACCGGACAAGCAAGGGACTAACGAAGATGACAATTACAGGGTTCCTCGTTCCTTTATAGCTCCTGATGATTCTGACGCTACCAAATCAACGGTCGAAGAGCTCCAATAGGTCGTGCTAATCGAAAATTTGCCCGATCGAAAGGTATACCTGGGCACGAGGTTAACTCCCAAGCTCAGGAAAAAGCTTATTCAATTTCTTATAGCTAACATGGATTGTTTTGATTGGTCCCATCTCGATATGACAGGGATCCCACCGGAGATCACTATTAACAAGCTGATCCTTGACCCGGAATTACATACGGTGAAGCAAAAAAGGAGACCCTGTAAGCACGTAATTTTTGCCCTATATGAATTACTCCTATAAAATATCAGAAAATAATTTTTCCCAATTTTTGCAATTTTATAAGATGTTTTTGTAGAATTTTATTAATCATTTGCATTTTGGGTTATTAAGTTTTCTCTTTTAATTTAAGATCAACTAATTTTTATAAATATTATGGTTAGATAATTAGCTTAATTTTACAATTTGAATTAATTTAGGTTTTTAATTAATTAAAGAAAGAAAAGAAAATTGAAAAAAAGCTGGTTTTAAATTGAATTGGGCCACACATTTTAGAAGCCCAAGTTTTTTCCCAACCCAACCCAAACCGGATCGACCCGACCCAATACCAACCCTAAGACCTAGACCTATAAACCTAGACACAAAAAAAACATCGGAGATACACAAAAAAAGAACAGGAGCGCCGCAGGACCATAGTCTTCTCCATCATCAAAAGCTCAACTGAAGAAACAAAAATTCTTCCATTAAATCACTAAAACACACATGAAAGGACCTAGCTAAGACTTCACAGCCGCAATACACAAAGAGAAGATGCTTCTTCTTCTTCTCTAACCAAAGACCCTGAACTTCCAACGCTGCACCCATCAACAACCCCTTCCCATCACCGTTACAACTACCAGCAACCACGCCACACACACGAACCAAAACCATGAAAACAGAAGCCTCGGACAGAAATTAGTTCATTTTTCTTTCTCTGAGTTCCGATTCTGATCTGAAACATGGAGTTTGGTTGAGGTCACATTTGGATTTCAAGTTGTTCGGTGCCAATTCGAGGTTCCGGCGAGGTTACCGTTCGAGTTTATTGGTTGCGTGTTCAATTTCTTGTTCAAAGATTTGATGATGTTTCGTTATAGGGTGTTCTTTTGTTAATATGGATTTGAAAGATTTCAACAGTGAGGTTCATTCTTTCTCTTTCTTTGTTTTAGTTTTGATAACACTATCCGTTTGTATGTGATTGTTGTCATGTTGTTGGCGTTTAATATGACAAATATACTTGAATTTCTTTTATTAGCTTAATACACTCATGTGACAACAATAGAGTATAGGATTATTTTTGAATTACTTTAAAGGTATTCAATCTGTTGGTTTTCTCGATCTGTTGGCTTAAAAGTGTAAATTGGATAACTAGGCTAATTGTGCAGTTTTATCCTTGGGTTGGGGAGGACGTCATCTATACAATTCCTTTTCATTAACTCTTTTAATCTTGGTTTTTTGTTATTTTGCACAGTTCATCCATGTAAATAAAAGAGATTTGAGTATTACGAACTAGCTAAGGAATTCTTAAATGGTTGAACTATTCCACAATACTTTACATAACCCATGGCCTTCACTAATTTAATTTTAATTCCTTAGAAATTGGGGCACGCCATTTAGTTGAATTTTCATGGCCCTCACAAAGTTGCAAATGCGTAGTTGCTTTAGGCGCGTTGTTTTAATAATTTACCTTCCTAAACTCGAGTGCGTATTTATGTGACCCAAATCCAAATCCCAACAATGTTATATAAAATATGTTGCGGACTGCGGGTGCATTTATGTGACGTGGTTCAAGACATATTTTAAATAACGTTGCAATTTTTCTTAAAAATGATTAAAAGCGGTTGATAAAGTTAAAAATGCACATAGGTTTGAATATGTACTAAAATCAGATAATAAGCCAATAATAACAGTTGAGCGACCGTGCTAGAACCACAGAATTCGGGAATGCCTAACACCTTCTCTGGGGTTAACATAATTTCTTACTCAGATTTTTGGTTCGCGGACTGTAATACAGAGTCAACCCTTTCCTCGATTCGGGATTTGAACCAGTGACTTGAGATACCATAAATCTCCCAAGTGGAGACTCTAAATCTCTTAATAAAATAATCCCGTTTCGATTGTTCTTTAATTGGAAAAAGTTCCTTTATTATACCTTTCCGGGGGTGTAGGAAAAAGGAGGTGTGACAGCTCTGACGACTCTGCTGGGGACAAGAACCTAGAACTTCTGGTTCAGGGTTTAGAATTCGAGCTTAGATGAATTGTTATATTTTGGTTTTATCTGTTATCTAATTTTATTACATGTTTGGGCATAATGTGCTAAGTGATGCTTTTACCGCTTTGATATTATCTGAACTATATATAAATTGCTAGGAAACCCTTCTCTTTTCATCTTCGGGGATGTGCTTGCTGGCGTGACTCCCTATTCTGTTAGTGTCATACCTTGAAATAAGAAAGAGGCTCGGACAAGTTACTAAGCCGGATGGCCTTTTGGTTCCCGGTACGTAGCCCCCTCTTCGGCTCGAGATGTCCACTCGGGTACACACGTCTAGAACAAATGCCCAGGTTTTGAACCTAGAAGAACTCAGCCTCATGCCGGATCCCTAGTAGGAACGCTTGTTTGCATCATGTGCATTTGACTTAGGGGACTCAACACAGGGGTTGGGTCCGTCTAGGACAGGTGTACCCAAAATAACAGACCATCTTGATGCATCCTATGTGCTACAAGTTGCATTTATCCAAGGGTAAAAGGGTCATATGGCGGACCAATGATAGTTGACGGCAAATGAAAAAATGAAAAAAAAAGAGAAAAGAGAGGATGAAGTGTGAAGATAAAGCGAATGGGGCCCAATTATGTTTTCTGTCACATTTTGTTAAGAAAAAAGAGCTTGAAAATTCAAAAAAAAAAAAAGATTTTGTACTTTTTCATCATTTTTCCGAAAATCAAAAATAAAAAAAAGGAAAAAGAAATCCAAAAAAGAGTTTGCATGTTTCATCATTTTCAAGAAAAAGACAAAAAAAAAATATATTTTCTCTAAATTAGTTATTTTTTTTAATTTTCGCCCGTATTCAATTTGCCCGAACTACGCATACCTGATTCTCGTCTTTCGGGGCGTAATACGTAGGCAACCCACATAGGGTCCGGTCTTCCTAGTAAGATTAGGTTTTTGGCTTTACGGGGTCTTAGCCAAATTTTGCACTTCTAGCAATCTTTTGGCCAAATAAGCCATTTTGCAAAAATAGCTAAATCATGTCTTGCATGTTTCCAACAGGAAGGGTTATTGTCTCACATAGCGTTCTAGGTCTTTAACCTATTTGATTTTAATTTTCTCATACAGGCGTGAATTTATTTACCGGAGTTGGAGCATGATAGAGCCTAGGACATCTAGCCAGGATCGCTCATTCAGAAGTGGACTAAAAGAAGATTTTCTTTTCTTTTTGTGTTTTGAGTCTGTTTTTTTAATTTTATGCCGTCTTTTACCTTTTAGTTTTGAATAGTAATGTCGAGTTTTATTATTATTATTATTGTACTTTCTATTTTACATTTGAAAAGGTGTGTAATAAATAAAAAAATCAAAAAAAGAAAAAGAATTGCATTTTATATTTCCGTTAGGAATTTTCTTTAGAATATTAATTATAGAAATGAAAAAAATATATTTTTAAGGTGGTTTTTCCTTTAGGCAATTAATATTTAGGACTTAAAATAAAAAATTATTTTTATATTTTCTTTACTATATTAGGACCAAAAATTCAAAAAAAAAAAGAGTTTTCCTTTTAGTACCTCTTTAAAGAGTTTTCTTTAAGGTATTAATTTCAAAAATCCAAAAAGATTTTCTTTTGAGGTTCTTCTTTGGGAAATTAATGAAAAATAAAAAAAAAAATTCTTTTATTTTCATTAGAACTTTTGGACGGTGTACATAGAAGAAAATAAAAACAACACGATTTCCTTCCTAAAAAAAAAGTCAAAAATATTTTTCTCTTCTAGGATTTTTCTTTAATAGAGAATTTGTGTCAAAAGGAAAAAAAAAAGAAAAAAATGCATGTTAAGCTTGAGTTTAGAATATGTCATAGAACATTAAGTCTAGAAAATTCAAAAAAGGGATTTGCTTCTTTTATTTCTCTTTTCTCATTAGAGTAGTCATTAAAGAAAAATAAAAAAAAAGAATGTCAGTTTGTTTACTTTATTCTCGATCTTCAAGAACTACGCTTGGTCTGATCCATGCAGGGTCATGATACGTAGGCAATCTCCATAGGATTCAACTGTAACCAAATACAAAAAGGAAAAAAGAAAAGAGAGGAAAAACAAGAGAGGAAAAACAAAAGAAGAAAGAGGAAAAATAAGAGAGAAAATGAAAAGAAAAAGAGAGAAAATAAGAAACTGAGAGAAGAAAACAATGGCACAACAAGAGGGAGGGATGAGAGAACAAAAACAGTGAGAAAGCAAAGGCAAGAAAAATAGAAAAGAAAAAGAAAAGAAGTGGCAAATGGAAATAAGGAAAGCCGGGATGACGCATGCAAACGATCAAAGGCATAATAGAGACGGTTAATTGTTTAGGTGAATTCATGCCCCAAAATATGCGGTTACCAACCTGTTAAAGCCCTAATCACTAACAAGGTTGTTGTTGATGTATTGAGTCCAGGCAGATGGTTAGTTGATTGGCATTCTAGCAACTCACTCCTACAACACCCAGTCTAAGGACAAGCTGAACATGGCCAACCAAGAAATAGAGACGAGTATTGTTGATCCGTCAAGAGAGGTGGATGAATTGGATGTTAATGGAATGAAAGAAGAGATGCATAAGTTAAAACAATAAATGGCCAAAATGTACCGGGGCTGGTCAAAGGGGCATCCACCACCGGTTTATCCCACCAACCCTGCTTATATCCCACCATTGGCTCAACCTCAGGAGCCTCCTACCGTGAACTCATTTCTAGCCTTTCCCACATACCAACAATGCTATGGCACCACCTCCCAAACACCACCAGCTCCACCACCCAAACAAGTCCCATACCCTCCTCTACCAATCACTCCTGTTTTTTGTGGCACCTCCACCCGCTGCATTACACCGATCTTTCAGTGAGCCTCTGTTTCAGACTCACGACAACTATTATTATTCCTCAGAACCGACCTTCAAAGCACCAGAACCATGTTCTTACACTCCTCATTTTGATCTCTCGGTAGAAATTGAGAAGCATCCTAAGAATTCTGAGCAGGAAGAGATGATTAGGAAAGTCAAGAGCTTGGAGAAGTCTTTCCGGAATATGCAGGGGCTAGGTGGACAAGTAAGCGTGGCACATAAAGACCTATGTCTATTCCCAGATGTCCAATTACCAGCAAGGTTCAAGTTGCCCAAGTTTGATTTATATGACGGGCATGGTGATCCAGTGGCACACTTGAGAGGTTTTTGCACCAAGATGAGAGGAGTAGGCTGAAGAGATGAATTACTGATGGCATATTTCAGTCAAAGTTTAAGTGGCTCAGCTTTGGAATAGTACACCAGACAAGATCATGGTCGGTGGTACACTTAGGACGATCTAGCCCAAGCATTTGCCTGCCATTTTCAGTACAATCTTGAAATTGTCCCAGACCTTCTGTCATTGACGAAGATTGAGAAGAAGCATGGGGAAAGTTTCAGAGAATACGGCTTCCGTTGGAGAGAGCAAGCAGCGAGGGTTGACCTTCCAATAAAAGAGAGTGAAATGGTTGATTATTTCTTGCAGGCCTTGGAGCCCACTTATTTCGGTCATTTGGTGTCAGCGAAGGGAAATCCTTCAACGAAGTGGTAAAAATGGGAAACATGGTAGAGGAAGTACTCAAGTCCAACAAAATCATGAGTTATTCAGCAATCAAAGCGACCACCCAGGCCATTCAAAACGACACTGGGATTGTACTAGGGAAGAAGAAGAAAGAGGACGTTGCGGTAATTGAATCAAGAGCTTGGTCCAGGGGCCCGTAACCTTACTATAACCAGCCTCGACCCCACCCCCAAACTTACCCCCACACTCCCTATAACCCACCACAACACTACTACCCACATCCAGATCCCCACTTCTCTATCCACCATGCTCAAACATACATTCAGCCTCCTGCCCACGCACAATGGCGTGTGCCAACTCCACATAATACCTACCTAGCTCCGCAAAGCACCTATCCACCCCCAAGAGCCTACGGAAATCCCCTGGAACAGGTTTCCGACCAAATCAAGCCTTTAAGAATGAGAGGTCGCAGAAGCAGAAGATTTTCACTCCATTGGGAGAGTCATACACGAGTCTATTCCGCAGATTGAGACAGTTGGGTATGTTGAATCCTATTGAGCCTAAGCTGCCAAATCCCCATCCGAGAAATCTTGACCACTCGGTAAGTTGTGAATATTGTTCAGGGGCTCCGGGGCATGAAACAGAGAAATGCTGGAAATTGAAAACAATTATTCAGGAGCTTATTGATACCCATCGAATCGAGGTTCAGGCCCCGAAAGTGCCTAATACCAACCAGAATCCGTTGCCGACCCATCACGAGACCAATATGATTGAGATAGTGCAAAAAGGAGGAGAGCCTAAGAAGCCCCCGCAGACTGTAATAATGATCAGGTTCAGTAAATTCAAGCCAAGTGAAAAGTCAACTAGTGGGAAGTCGTTGATGAAGTTGAAAGAGACAGACAGTAAACCAGCTGTGACAGTTGAGAAAGAGTCCTCAAGCGAGGTTGCAGTAAAATAGGGAAAAACAAAAGTGGTGGTACCAGGGGTAGCAAACAAGCCGATTGTAGTTGTGGAAGGTGCTCGCACAGAGCCTGTTATTATCAAACCAGTAACTCAGCTACCAATAGTCAACAGCAAGGCCGTCCCTTGGAATTATGGCCGAATGATAATGCTTTACAAAGGGAAAGAGGTTAAAGAAGAAGTCTGTGAGACCCATGGTCTGACTCGCTCGGGGAGATGCTTTCCCCCCCAGGAGTTAAGGAAAGCCAAAACAAAGATAACCCAGTGTTAGTGAAGAAAGCTGTGACCGAAGAAGATGTAGAAGAATTCTTGAGGAAGATGAAGGCGCATGACTATTCCATTGTAGAGCAGTTGAGAAAGACCCCTGCTCAGATTTCATTGCTCTCATTGTTAATCCATTCGGACGAGCACCGCCGGGCGTTGATGAAAATCTTGAACGAGGCCCACGTTCCCGATAAAATCTCTGTAAACCATCTGAAAAAGATAGCAAACAAGATTTTTGAGGTGAATAGAGTCACTTTTTCTGATGATGAACTGCCCATGGAGGATACTGAGCATAATAGAGCCCTTTACCTTACAGTGAAGTGCGAAGATTCCGTGGTTACCCGGGTACTGATTGATAATGGGTCCAGCACAAACATTTGCCCTCTTTCCACCCTGGACAAACTGAAAGTGGACAATGAATAGTATTTGCGTTCGGGGGTTCGACGGTAGAGGAAAATATTCAGTCGGGGACATAGTGCTGGAGCTGACAATAGGGCCAGTTGAATTTACTATGGAATTCCAGGTGCTTGATGTGGCGGTTTCTTACAATCTTTTGCTAGGACGACCTTGGATTCATGCAGCCAAGGCAGTGCCGTCTACCCTGCACCAGATGGTCAAATTTGAATGGGACAGACAGGAAATTCTAGTGCACGGAGAGGATAGTTTGTATGCCCAGAATGATGCCATTACACCTTTCATCGAAGTTGAAGACGATAAGGGGCCGTCGATCTATCAAGTTTTTGACACATTGTCAGTTGAGAAAATCCAGAAGGGGGATGTGTTCCAGTTCCAAAAGTGGCAACCGCATCCGTCATGATAGCCTCCGAAATGCTGAAGAATGGTTTTGTACCTGGGAAGGGTTTGGGTGCGTCTCTGCAAGGTATCGTACAACCGGTGTCTCTTCCCAAAAACTTGGACACCTTTGGTTTAGGGTTCAAGCCTACAGCTACAGACATAATGCGAGCTAGAAAGTTGAAACAGAGAGCATGGGTTCTTCCAAAGCCTGTCCCCCGTCTCTTCCGATCCTTTATCAGGCCTGGTACTAAGAAGGAGCCTAGCAACAACAATGCCCGGTTCTGTTGTTGGTCCTGATTATAAGAAGTTGCTTGAAATGTTTAAAAAGCTGTTCGACGAGGTAAATATGGTGGAAGCTAGAGAGGGATCGAGCAAGGTGGATGTGCAATTCGTGGGGCCCAGTGCAAAGATCAACAATTGGGAAGCTACACCTCTTCCTACTCGGAAGGAGTCTTGGTAGTCGGCTTTGATTTTTCTTTCAGTTTAATCTGGATTATTTCCAGGGTTGTAATTCAGATGTTATGTTCCGTCCGTTTGGATGAGTTAAACCTTGTTATCTTTAAATTTCAATGAAATGCAATTTCCCTTCTTTTTCATTCCTGATAGTTTTTATTTTTGTTTTTCTTTTCTTTCTTGTATAGTCCTTTTTATGCTGGTTTTAGTGACATGACATGCATGAGGAATATCCGACCCAGTCTTAAATGCCAATCTAATTCTGAAATAATAATACAAGAAATTGAGTATGATGACGAATTGGAATATGATGACGAGGAAGCCTTTGAGGAAATCAGTAAAGAATTAAGTCATTTTGAAGAAAAACCCAAACCTAACCTGAGCGATACAGAACAATCAATTTAGGGGATCAAGATAATGTCCGTGAAACTAAAATAAGTGTCCATCTTGAACCACAGCTCAGAGAGGATATAATTAAAGCACTGCTTGAATACAAGGATGTTTTTGCATGGTCATATGATGACATGCCGGGTCTGAGCACTGACTTGGTGGTTCACAAATCACCCACTGACCCGGCATTTCCACCCTGTCAAGCAGAAGATGAGAAAATTTAAAACTGATATGAGTGTGAAGATCAAAGAAGAGGTTACCAAGTAGTTTGATGCAAAGGTCATTCGGGTCATGAGATATCCCACCTGGTTAGCCAATGTCGTGCCTGTACCAAAGAAGGATGGTAAGACCAGGGTGTGCGTTGATTACCGTGATCTCAACAAGGCGAGTCCGAAGGATAACTTCCCATTACCAAATATCCACATATATATCGATAATTGAGCCAAACATGAGATTGGTTCTTTTGTGGATTGTTATGCGGGCTATCACCAGACCTTAATGGATGAGGAAGATGCAGAAAAGACGACATTCATCATGCTATGGGGAATATACTGCTATAGGGTCATGCCATTTGGTTTGAAAAATGTTGGGGCAACCTACATGAGGGCGATGACAACCATATTCCATGACATGATACATAGGGAGATCGAGGTATATGTGGATGATGTAATTGTAAAGACCAGGAAGCAGTCTAACCACGTCAGGGATCTGAGAAAGTTCTTCCAAAGGCTTCGCAGGTACAATCTCAAGCTCAATCCTGCAAAATGTGCTTTTGGTGTTCCATCTGGAAAATTATTGGGATTTATAGTCTGCCGTCGAGGTATTGAATTGGAACCATCAAAAATCAAATCCATCCAAGAATTGCCACCTCCGAAGAACAAGACTGAGGTGATGAGTTGAATTACATCAGCAGGTTTATCGCCCAGCTTACGACAACTTGTGAGCCTATCTTCAAGCTGTTGAAGAAGGATGATGCGGTCAAGTGGACAGACAAATGTTAAGAAGCATTTGATAAGATAAAGATATATATGTTAAACCCACCGGTATTGGTCCCGTTGGAGCTAGGGAGACCTTTGAGTCTGTATTGATGGTTTTAGACAATTTGTTTGGTTGTATGTTGGGTCAGCACGACATCACCAGCAGGAAAGAGCAGGCCATATATTACCTTATCAAGAAGTTTACCTCTTACGAGGTTAAGTACACTCAACTCGAGAGGACGTGTTGCGCCCTAACTTGGGTAGCACAGAAGTTGAAACATTACTTGTCATATTATACCACTTACCTCATCTCTCAATTGGATCCGTTGAAGTATATATTTCAGAAGCCTATGCCCAAAGGGAGGCTCGCAAAGTGGCAAATCTTGCTCACAAAATTTGACATAGTCTATGTGACCCGGACTGCGATGAAAGCTCACGCACTGGCTGACCATTTGGCCGAGAATCCGGTGGATGAAGAATATGAATCTTTGAAGACATACTTCCTTGATGAAGAGGTAATGCATGTTGATGAGTTAGAACAAGTTGAGAAGCCATGATGGAAACTCTTTTTGATGGGGCGGCTAATATGAAAGGCATGGGGATATGAGCGGTACTTATTTTTGAAACAGGGCAACACTACCCTATCACGGCTCAACTTCGTTTTTATTGTACAAATAACATGGCTGAGTATGAGGCATGTATCTTGGGTTTGAGGTTAGCTGTCGATGTGGGTGTCCAGGAAGTCTTGGTCATGGGTGACTCGGACCTTCTGGTACACCAAATTCAAGGGGAATGGGAAACACGAGAGCTGAATCTTATACCGTACCGACAATGTTTGCATGATTTTTGTCAACGGTTTCAATCAATAGAGTTCAGGCATATTCCAAGGATTCATAATGAAGTTGCCGATGCTTTGGCTACTTTGGCATCAATGTTGCATCATCCAGATAAGGCTTATGTGGACCCTTTGCAGATTCAGGTCCACGATTAGCATGCTTACTGTAATGTGGTGGAAGAGGAACTTGATGGTGAGCCGTGGTTCTACGATATCATAGAATACATTAGAATGGGAGTGTATCCAGTACAGGCCACAGGTGATCAAAAGAGAACAATTCGACGGTGGGCAAGTGGATTTTTCTTCAGTGGAGGGGTATTGTACAAAAGAACTCCAGACCTTGGGTTGTTGAGGTGCATAGATGCTAAACAGGCCACAACCATCATGACCAAAGTACATGCGGGAGTTTGTGGACCGCATATGAGTGGGTACGTATTGGCAAAGAAGATTCTCTGAGCAGGTTACTATTGGCTTACTATGGAGCGAGATTGTATCGGTTTTGTGCATAGGTGTCATCAGTGTCAAGTGCATGGAGATTTGATTCATTCTCCACCAACGGAATTGCACACAATGTCTACACCATGGCCTTTTGTTACGTGGGGCATGGATGTCATTGGGCTAATTGAGCCAGCAGCATCAAATGGGCACAGGTTCATTTTGGTGGCCATTGATTATTTCACCAAGTGGGTTGAGGCTAAAACGTTCAAGTTTGTGACCAAGAAAGTGGTGGTTGATTTTGTGCACTCAAATATCATTTGTCGATTTGGGATACCAAAAGTGATCATTACAGATAATGGGGCTAATCTTAATAATCATTTGATGAAATAGGTATGTCAGTAATTCAAGATTACACATCGCAATTCCACCCCTTACTTCCCTAAGGCAAACAGAGCAGTTGAGGCGGCCAACAAGAATATAAAGAAGATACTGCGGAAAATTTGGAGGGTTCTAGACAGTGGCATGAAAAGCTGCCTTTTGCATTGTTGGGTTATCGTACTACTGTTCGTACTTTAGTAGGGGCGACTCCTTATTTGTTGGTGTATGGCACTGAGGCAGTGATACCCGCCGAAGTGGAAATCCCATCCCTTCGAATTGTCGCAAAAGCTGAAATTGATGATGATGAATGGGTAAAAACCCATTTGGAGCAATTGAGTTTGATCGATGAGAAAAGATTAGAAGCAGTGTGTCATGGTCACTTGTATCAATAGAGAATGGCAAGAGCATATAATAAGAAGGTGCGTCCACAAAAGTTCGAAGTGGGTCAGTAAGTGTTGAGACATATTCTTCCATATCAGGCTGAGGCCAAAGGCAAGTTCGCCCCAAATTGGCAGGGGCCGTTCATCGTGACGAGAGTGTTGTCCAATGGTGTTTTGTATTTGACAGACATAGAAGGCAAGTGTGTTGAAATGGCCATCAATTCCGATGCGGTCAAGAGATATTATGTATGATTTTCTTTGTTTTAATTGTATTTGTTTGTACTTGGCATGTTTTGAAGATTGGAATGACGAAGGCATTTTGTTCTTCTATCTAAACACTTATCCCTCATTATTCCCTTTGAGCCTTGTTTATTTCCTTTCATACCCCTCTTTTGGAATCAGTAGCAAAGATCAGATGCACAAGTGTGAAAGATAAGTAAAAGAAAGAAAAGAAAAGTAAGAGAAAGAAAAAGGAAGAAAAAGAAGAAAAAGAAAAAGAAAAAGAAAAGAAGAAGAAAAAATCAAAAGAGAAAATGAAGAAAGAAAAGAAAAGAAAGAAAAGTGAAAAAAAGGAAAAAGAGAAGTCACAACAACAAAGCAATTTCTATGGCATGAACTACGTTCGACCTAATTCCTTTTAAGGATACGTAGGCAACCTCACGGTCCGGTCCCATCAAAATAAAAATCCAAAAGTCCCCAAGAAAGAAGCTGAGGCAGAAGTTGCGGTTGTTGTAGGAAATCTGATTCCGAAAGTTGTAATTTCAAACCCATTTGAATTGTTTTAAACCTTTGATATCCTTTGTTTTTAATCCTATCCAAAAGCCTACATTACGGTCCAAAGAAAGACCTTTCGATCAGTCTTCGAGGAATGCCAAGTCAAGCAAGGAGAGGTAATTCATATCAGGGGCAACACTCTGGTCCAAGCAGGAGAAATAATAAGATGAGAGAGTCTTATTAGTGAAAATCCTCACGGGTACCATAAGGCGACGGGAGCTGAGAGAAATAAAAAATGAGAGAGTCTTAAGGCGAAAGTGAGTTGAGAGATGAACAGAGGTCTGCTGGTGAAAACCTTTCAAGGTACTATAGAATGGACAGGGTTAAGGTTCGGGTGAAGAAATCAGGTTATGGAATTCTGGGGCAACAAAGTATGGCAATTGAAAGTTGATGGGTCAGACAGACTGGGCCGATTAATCCAAAATGCATGTCATGATCATTGGTGCAAGCTGTTCCACTCAGATAAGTCTCTTTTCCTTTTTCCTTTTAGCAAATCGTCCTGTTTTGGATCTTCTTTGTCCTTAATTCTCAAGGTCATTGCATTTCATTTCTTTTGGGGTTTTTGTCTCTTTAAATGTTTCAATGTCGGTCTTGTTCGAAGCAAATAAGAAAGGATTTCAAAGCTCACTACCAGCTTCCACAAATGCAAAGCATAGTGTGTCCAGAACATACCAAAGATAGCACGATGTGAAGTGGGATATAAGGTGTCACACCCCAAACTCGAGGGACATGACCGGCGCTCGACCGGGTATCCCCAGTCAAGCGGACCTGGGTGCCTTTCCTATCCCGTGTATTACCCCACATCTTCCATTACTTATTAGCCAAGTGAAATGACCATACGATTAATTTAGAACAC